>CM041731.1:2489008-2593819 GCA_023373845.1 Nibea coibor
GACTTGATCTCATCCTGGAGCTTCATAATGTAAAGATCTGAACTCACAGGACAGCTTGGAATTATTTTAAAGGACCGTTACAACACCATATGGTCGTTAGAACACAAAATGGGCATTTTCACTTGCCAAAAATTGATTGAAGGCCAAATGTCGTTCATGAAAGGTGATTTCTATCTAAATATGACTTGATCTCATCCTGGAGCTTCATAATATAAAGATCTGAACTCACAGGACAGCTTGGAATTCGTTTAAAGGATCATTGCAACACAAAATGGACATTTTCACTTGCCAAAAATTGATTGAAGGCCAAATGAATTTAATGAAAGGTGATTTCTGTCTAAATATGACTTGATCTCATCCTGGATCTTCATAAGGTAAAGATCTGAACTCACAGGACAGCTTGGAATTATTTAAAAGTACCATTACAACACCATATGGTCGTTACAACACAAAATGGACATTTTCACTTGCCAAAAATTGATTGAAGGCCAAATGCAGTTCATGAAAGGTGATTTCTGCCTAAATATGACTTCATGTCAACCTGGATCTTCATAATATAAAGATCTGAGCTCACAGGACAGCTTGGAATTCTTTTAAAGGACCATTACAACACAAAATGGGCATTTTCACTTGCCAAAAATTGATTGAAGGCCAAATGCAGTTAATGAAAGGTGATTTCTATCTAAATATGACTTGATCTCATCCTGGAGCTTCATAATATAAAGATCTGAACTCACAGGACAGCTTGGAATTCGTTTAAAGGATCATTGCAACACAAAATGGGCATTACAACACAAAATGGACATTTTCACTTGCCAAAATTGATTGAAGGCCAAATGAATTTAATGAAAGGTGATTTCTGTCTAAATATGACTTGATCTCATCCTGGAGCTTCATAATATAAAGATCTGATGTCACAGGACAGCTTGGAATTCTTTTAAAGGACCATTGAAACACCATATGGTCGTTACAACACAAATTGGGCATTTTCACTTGCCAAAAATTGATTGAAGGCCAAATGCAGTTCGTGAAGGGTGATTTCTGCCTAGATACGACTTGATCTCATCCTGGAACTTCATAATATGAAGATCTGAACTCACAGGACAGCTTGGATTTCTTTTAAAGGACCATTACAACAGCATATGGTCGTTAGAACACAAATTGGGCATTTTCACTTGCCAAAAATTGATTGAAGGCCAAATGCAGTTCATGAAAGGTGATTTCTGCCTAAATATGACTTCATGTCAACCTGGATCTTCATAATATAAAGATCTGAGCTCACAGGACAGCTTGGAATTCTTTTAAAGGACCATTACAACACAAAATGGGCATTTTCACTTGCCAAAAATTGATTGAAGGCCAAATGCAGTTAATGAAAGGTGATTTCTATCTAAATATGACTTGATCTCATCCTGGAGCTTCATAATATAAAGATCTGAACTCACAGGACAGCTTGGAATTCGTTTAAAGGATCATTGCAACACAAAATGGGCATTACAACACAAAATGGACATTTTCACTTGCCAAAAATTGATTGAAGGCCAAATGAATTTAATGAAAGGTGATTTCTGTCTAAATATGACTTGATCTCATCCTGGAGCTTCATAATATAAAGATCTGATGTCACATGACAGCTTGGAATTCTTTTAAAGGACCATTGAAACACCATATGGTCGTTACAACACAAATTGGGCATTTTCACTTGCCAAAAATTGATTGAAGGCCAAATGCAGTTCGTGAAGGGTGATTTCTGCCTAGATACGACTTGATCTCATCCTGGAACTTCATAATATGAAGATCTGAACTCACAGGACAGCTTGGATTTCTTTTAAAGGACCATTACAACAGCATATGGTCGTTAGAACACAAATTGGGCATTTTCACTTGCCAAAAATTGATTGAAGGCCAAATGCAGTTAATGAAAGGTGATTTCGGTCTAAATATGACTTGATCTCATCCTGGAACTTCATAATGTAAAGATCTGAACTCACAGGACAGCTTGGAATTATTTTAAAGGACCATTACAAAACAAAATGGGCATTACAACAAAAAATGGACATTTTCACTTGCCAAAAATTGATTGAAAGCCAAATGTAGTTCATGAAAGGTGATTTCTACCTAAATATGACTTCATCTAATCCTGGAGCTTCATAATATAAAGATCTGAACTCACAGGACAGCTTGGAATTCTTTTAAAGGACCATTACAACACAAAATGGACGTTACAACACAAATTGGGCATTTTCACTTGCCAAAAATTGATTGAAGGCCAAATGCAGTTAATGAAAAATGATTTCTATCTAAATATGACTTGATCTCATCCTGGAGCTTCATCATATAAAGATCTGAACCCACAGGACAGCTTGGAATTATTTTAAAGACCCATTGCAACACAAAATGGGCATTACAACACAAAATTGGCATTTTCACTTGCCAAAAATTGATTGAAGACTAAATACAGTTCATGAAAGGTGATTTCTCCCTAAATATGACTTGATCTCATCCTGGATCTTCATAATATAAAGATCTGAGCTCACAGGACAGCTTGGAATTATTTAAAAGTACCATTACAACACCATATGGTCGTTACAAAATGGGCATTTTCACTTGTCAAAAATTGATTGAAGGCCAAATGCAGTTAATGAAAGGTGATTTCTGTCTAAATATGACTTGATCTCATCCTGGAGCTTCATAATGTAAAGATCTGAACTCACAGGACAGCTTGGAATTATTTTAAAGGACCGTTACAACACCATATGGTCGTTAGAACACAAAATGGGCATTTTCACTTGCCAAAAATTGATTGAAGGCCAAATGTCGTTCATGAAAGGTGATTTCTATCTAAATATGACTTGATCTCATCCTGGAGCTTCATAATATAAAGATCTGAACTCACAGGACAGCTTGGAATTCGTTTAAAGGATCATTGCAACACAAAATGGGCATTACAACACAAAATGGACATTTTCACTTGCCAAAAATTGATTGAAGGCCAAATGAATTTAATGAAAGGTGATTTCTGTCTAAATATGACTTGATCTCATCCTGGATCTTCATAATGTAAAGATCTGAACTCACAGGACAGCTTGGAATTATTTAAAAGTACCATTACAACACCATATGGTCGTTACAACACAAAATGGACATTTTCACTTGCCAAAATTGATTGAAGGCCAAATGCAGTTCATGAAAGGTGATTTCTGCCTAAATATGACTTCATGTCAACCTGGATCTTCATAATATAAAGATCTGAGCTCACAGGACAGCTTGGAATTCTTTTAAAGGACCATTACAACACAAAATGGGCATTTTCACTTGCCAAAAATTGATTGAAGGCCAAATGCAGTTAATGAAAGGTGATTTCTATCTAAATATGACTTGATCTCATCCTGGAGCTTCATAATATAAAGATCTGAACTCACAGGACAGCTTGGAATTCGTTTAAAGGATCATTGCAACACAAAATGGGCATTACAAACACAAAATGGACATTTTCACTTGCCAAAAATTGATTGAAGACCAAATGAATTTAATGAAAGGTGATTTCTGTCTAAATATGACTTGATCTCATCCTGGAGCTTCATAATATAAAGATCTGATGTCACAGGACAGCTTGGAATTCTTTTAAAGGACCATTGAAACACCATATGGTCGTTACAACACAAATTGGGCATTTTCACTTGCCAAAAATTGATTGAAGGCCAAATGCAGTTCGTGAAGGGTGATTTCTGCCTAGATACGACTTGATCTCATCCTGGAACTTCATAATATGAAGATCTGAACTCACAGGACAGCTTGGATTTCTTTTAAAGGACCATTACAACAGCATATGGTCGTTAGAACACAAATTGGGCATTTTCACTTGCCAAAAATTGATTGAAGGCCAAATGCAGTTCATGAAAGGTGATTTCTGCCTAAATATGACTTCATGTCAACCTGGATCTTCATAATATAAAGATCTGAGCTCACAGGACAGCTTGGAATTCTTTTAAAGGACCATTACAACACAAAATGGGCATTTTCACTTGCCAAAAATTGATTGAAGGCCAAATGCAGTTAATGAAAGGTGATTTCTATCTAAATATGACTTGATCTCATCCTGGAGCTTCATAATATAAAGATCTGAACTCACAGGACAGCTTGGAATTCGTTTAAAGGATCATTGCAACACAAAATGGGCATTACAACACAAAATGGACATTTTCACTTGCCAAAAATTGATTGAAGGCCAAATGAATTTAATGAAAGGTGATTTCTGTCTAAATATGACTTGATCTCATCCTGGAGCTTCATAATATAAAGATCTGATGTCACATGACAGCTTGGAATTCTTTTAAAGGACCATTGAAACACCATATGGTCGTTACAACACAAATTGGGCATTTTCACTTGCCAAAAATTGATTGAAGGCCAAATGCAGTTCGTGAAGGGTGATTTCTGCCTAGATACGACTTGATCTCATCCTGGAACTTCATAATATGAAGATCTGAACTCACAGGACAGCTTGGATTTCTTTTAAAGGACCATTACAACAGCATATGGTCGTTAGAACACAAATTGGGCATTTTCACTTGCCAAAAATTGATTGAAGGCCAAATGCAGTTAATGAAAGGTGATTTCGGTCTAAATATGACTTGATCTCATCCTGGAACTTCATAATGTAAAGATCTGAACTCACAGGACAGCTTGGAATTATTTTAAAGGACCATTACAAAACAAAATGGGCATTACAACAAAAAATGGACATTTTCACTTGCCAAAAATTGATTGAAAGCCAAATGTAGTTCATGAAAGGTGATTTCTACCTAAATATGACTTCATCTAATCCTGGAGCTTCATAATATAAAGATCTGAACTCACAGGACAGCTTGGAATTCTTTTAAAGGACCATTACAACACAAAATGGACGTTACAACACAAATTGGGCATTTTCACTTGCCAAAAATTGATTGAAGGCCAAATGCAGTTAATGAAAAATGATTTCTATCTAAATATGACTTGATCTCATCCTGGAGCTTCATCATATAAAGATCTGAACCCACAGGACAGCTTGGAATTATTTTAAAGACCCATTGCAACACAAAATGGGCATTACAACACAAAATTGGCATTTTCACTTGCCAAAAATTGATTGAAGACTAAATACAGTTCATGAAAGGTGATTTCTCCCTAAATATGACTTGATCTCATCCTGGATCTTCATAATATAAAGATCTGAGCTCACAGGACAGCTTGGAATTATTTAAAAGTACCATTACAACACCATATGGTCGTTACAAATGGACATTTTCACTTGCCAAAAATTGATTGAAGGCCAAATGCAGTTCATGAAAGGTGATTTCTACCTAAATATGACTTCATCTCATCCTGGAGCTTCATAATATAAAGATCTGAACTCACAGGACAGCTTGGAATTCTTTTAAAGGACCATTACAACACCATATGGACGTTACAAACACAAATTGGGCATTTTCACTTGCCAAAAATTGATTGAAGGCCAAATGCAGTTAATGAAAGGTGATTTCTGTCTAAATATGACTTGATCTCATCCTGGAGCTTCATAATGTAAAGATCTGAACTCACAGAACAGCTTGGAATTCCTTAAAAGTACCATTACAACACAAAATGGGCATTACAACACAAATTGGGCATTTTCACTTGCCAAAAATTGATTGAAGGCCAAATGCAGTTAATGAAAGGTGATTTCGGTCTAAATATGACTTGATCTCATCCTGGAGCTTCATAATGTAAAGATCTGAACTCACAGAACAGCTTGGAATTATTTTATAAAACCATTACAACACAAAATGGGCATTTTCACTTTCCAACAATTGATTGAAGGCTAAATACAGTTCGTGAAGGGTGATTTCTGCCTAGATACGACTTGATCTCATCCTGGAACTTCATAATATGAAGATCTGAACTCACAGGACAGCTTGGATTTCTTTTAAAGGACCATTACAACACCATATGGTCGTTAGAACACAAATTGGGCATTTTCACTTGCCAAAAATTGATTGAAGGCCAAATGCAGTTAATGAAAGGTGATTTCGGTCTAAATATGACTTGATCTCATCCTGGAACTTCATATCATAAAAATCCGAGCTCACAGGACGGCTTGGAATTCTTTTAAAGGACCATTACAACACCATATGGTCGTTACAACACAAAATGGACATTTTCACTTGCCAAAATTGATTGAAGGCTCAATACAGTTCATGAAAGGTGATTTCGGCCTAAATATGACTTGATCTCATCCTGGGGCTTCATAATATAAAGATCTGAACTCACAGGACAGCTTGGAATTCGTTTAAAGGACCATTGCAACACAAAATGGGCATTACAACACAAAATGGACATTTTCACTTGCCAAAAATTGATTGAAGACTGAATACAGTTCATGAAAGGTGATTTCTATCTAAATATGACTTGATCTCATCCTGGAGCTTCATATCATAAAAATCCGAGCTCACAGGACAGCTTGGAATTCTTTTAAAGGACCATTACAACACCATATGGTCGTTACAACACAAAATGGACATTTTCACTTGCCAAAAATTGATTGAAGGCTCAATAAAGTTCATGAAAGGTGATTTCGGCCTAAATATGACTTGATCTCATCCTGGATCTTCATAATGTAAAGATCTGAACTCACAGGACAGCTTGGAATTATTTTAAAGGACCGTTACAACACCATATGGTCGTTAGAACACAAAATGGGCATTTTCACTTGCCAAAAATTGATTGAAGGCCAAATTTTGTTCATGAAAGGTGATTTCTATCTAAATATGACTTGATCTCATCCTGGAGCTTCATAATATAAAGATCTGAACTCACAGGACAGCTTGGAATTTGTTTAAAGGATCATTGCAACACAAAATGGGCATTACAACACAAAATGGACATTTTCACTTGCCAAAAATTGATTGAAGGCCAAATGAATTTAATGAAAGGTGATTTCTGTCTAAATATGACTTGATCTCATCCTGGAGCTTCATAATATAAAGATCTGAAGTCACAGGACAGCTTGGAATTCTTTTAAAGGACCATTGCAACACAAAATGGGCATTACAACACATAATGTGCATTTTCACTTGCCATAAATTGATTGAAGGCCAAATGCAGTTCATGAAAGGTGATTTCTGCCTAAATATGACTTCATGTCATCCTGGATCTTCATAATATAAAGATCTGAACTCACAGGACAGCTTGGAATTCTTTTGAAGAACCATTATAACACCATATGGTCGTTACAACACAAATTGGGCATTTTCACTTGCCAAAAATTGATTGAAGGCTAAATACAGTTCATGAAAGGTGATTTCTGCCTAAATATGACTTGATCTCATCCTGGATCTTCATATTATAAAGATCCAAGCTCACAGGACAGCTTGGAATTCCTTAAAAGGACCATTACAACACAAAATGGGCATTACAACACAAAATGGGTATTTTCACTTGCCAAGAAATGATTGAAGGCCAAATGCAGTTAATGAAAGGTGATTTCGGTCTAAATATGACTTGATCTAAATATGACATCCTGGAGCTTCATAATATAAAGATCTGAAGTCACAGGACAGCTTGGAATTCTTTTAAAGGACCATTACAACACAAAATGTGCATTACAACACAAAATGGGCATTTTCACTTGCCATAAATTGATTGAAGGCTAAATACAGTTCATGAAAGGTGATTTTTGCCTAAATATGACTTGATCTCATCCTGGATCTTCATAATATAAAGATCTGAACTCACAGGACAGCTTGGAATTCTTTTAAAGGACCATTACAACACCATATGGTCGTTACAACACAAATTGGGCATTTTCACTTGCCAAAAATTGATTGAAGGCTCAATACAGTTCATGAAAGGTGATTTCGGCCTAAATATGACTTGATCTCATCCTGGATCTTCATAATGTAAAGATCTGAACTCACAGGACTGCTTGGAATTATTTAAAAGTACCATTACAACACCATATGGTCGTTAGAACACAAAATGGGCATTTTCACTTGCCAAAAATTGATTGAAGGCCAAATGCAGTTAATGAAAAATGATTTCTATCTAAATATGACTTGATCTCATCCTGGAGCTTCATCATATAAAGATCTTAACCCACAGGACAGCTTGGAATTCTTTTAAAGGACCATTACAACACAAAATGGGCATTTTCACTTGCCAAAAATTGATTGAAGGCCAAATGCAGTTAATGAAAGGTGATTTTTGCCTAAATATGACTTGATCTCATCCTGGAGCTTCATAATATAAAGATCTGAACTCACAGGACAGCTTGGAATTCGTTTAAAGGATCATTGCAACACAAAATGGGCATTACAACACAAAATGGACATTTTCACTTGCCAAAAATTGATTGAAGGCCAAATGTCGTTCATGAAAGGTGATTTCTGCCGAAATATGACTTGATCTCATCCTGGATCTTCATAATGTAAAGATCTGAACTCACAGGACAGCTTGGAATTCTTTTAAAGGACCATTACAACACCATATGGTCGTTACAACACAAAATGGACATTTTCACTTGCCAAAAATTGATTGAAGGCTCAATGCAGTTCATGAAAGGTGATTTCGGCCTAAATATGACTTGATCTCATCCTGGATCTTCATAATGTAAAGATCTGAACTCACAGGACAGCTTGGAATTATTTTAAAGGACCGTTACAACACCATATGCTCGTTAGAACACAAAATGGGCATTTTCACTTGCCAAAAATTGATTGAAGGCCAAATGTCGTTCATGAAAGGTGATTTCTATCTAAATATGACTTGATCTCATCCTGGAGCTTCATAATATAAAGATCTGAACTCACAGGACAGCTTAGAATTCGTTTAAGGGACCATTGCAACACAAAATGGGCATTACAACACAAAATGGACATTTTCACTTGCCAAAAATTGATTGAAGGCCAAATGAATTTAATGAAAGGTGATTTCTGTCTAAATATGACTTGATCTCATCCTGGAGCTTCATAATATAAAGATCTGAACTCACAGGACAGCTTGGAATTCGTTTAAGGGACCATTGCAACACCATATGCTCGTTAGAACACAAAATGGGCATTTTCACTTGCCAAAAATTGATTGAAGGCCAAATGTCGTTCATGAAAGGTGATTTCTATCTAAATATGACTTGATCTCATCCTGGAGCTTCATAATATAAAGATCTGAAGTCACAGGACAGCTTGGAATTCTTTTAAAGGACCATTGCAACACAAAATGGGCATTACAACACATAATGTGCATTTTCACTTGCCATAAATTGATTGAAGGCCAAACGTAGTTCATGAAAGGTGATTTCTGCCTAAATATGACTTGATCTCATCCTGGAACTTCATAATATGAAGATCTGAAGTCACAGGACAGCTTGGAATTATTTTAAAGGACCATTACAACACCATATGGTCGTTACAACACAAATTGGGCATTTTCACTTGCCAAAAATTGATTGAAGGCCAAATGCAGTTAATGAAAGGTGATTTCGGTCTAAATATGACTTGATCTCATCCTGGAACTTCATAATGTAAAGATCTGAACTCACAGGACAGCTTGGAATTATTTTAAAGGACCATTACAAAACAAAATGGGCATTACAACACAAAATGGGCATTTTCACTTGCCAAAAATTGATTGAAGGCCAAATGTCGTTCATGAAAGGTGATTTCTGCGTAAATATGACTTGATCTCATCCTGGATCTTCATAATGTAAAGATCTGAGCTCACAGGACAGCTTGGAATTATTTTAAAGGACCATTACAACACAAAATGGGCATTTTCACTTTCCAACAATTGATTGAAGGCTAAATACAGTTCGTGAAGGGTGATTTCTGCCTAGATACGACTTGATCTCATCCTGGAGCTTCATAATATGAAGATCTGAACTCACAGGACAGCTTGGAATTCTTTTAAAGGACCATTGCAACACCATATGGTCGTTACAACACAAATTGGGCATTTTCACTTTCCAACAATTGATTGAAGGCTAAATACAGTTCGTGAAGGGTGATTTCTGCCTAAATATGGCTTGATCTCATCCTGGATCTTCATAATATAAAGATCTGAGCTCACAGGACACCTTGGAATTATTTAAAAGTACCATTACAACACCATATGGTCGTTAGAACACAAAATGGGCATTTTCACTTGCCAAAAATTGATTGAAGGCCAAATGCAGTTAATGAAAAATGATTTCTATCTAAATATGACTTGATCTCATCCTGGAGCTTCATCATATAAAGATCTTAACCCACAGGACAGCTTGGAATTATTTTAAGGACCCATTGCAACACAAAATGGGCATTACAACACAAAATTGGCATTTTCACTTGCCAAAAATTGATTGAAGGCCAAATGCAGTTCATGAAAGGTGATTTCTGCCTAAATATGACTTCATGTCATCCTGGATCTTCATAATATAAAGATCTGAACTCACAGGACAGCTTGGAATTCTTTTAAAGGACCATTACAACACCATATGGTCGTTACAACACAAAATGGGCATTTTCACTTGCCAAAAATTGATTGAAGGCCAAATGCAGTTAATGAAAGGTGATTTCTGTCTAAATATGACTTGATCTCATCCTGGAGCTTCATAATGTAAAGATCTGAACTCACAGGACAGCTTGGAATTCGTTTAAAGGATCATTGCAACACAAAATGGGCATTACAACACAAAATGGACATTTTCACTTGCCAAAAATTGATTGAAGGCCAAATGAATTTAATGAAAGGTGATTTCTATTTAAATATGACTTGATCTCATCCTGGAGCTTCATAATATAAAGATCTGAACTCACAGGACAGCTTGGAATTCTTTTAAAGGACCATTACAACACCATATGGACGTTACAACACAAATTGGGCATTTTCACTTGCCAAAAATTGATTGAAGGCCAAATGCAGTTAATGAAAGGTGATTTCTGTCTAAATATGACTTGATCTCATCCTGGAGCTTCATAATGTAAAGATCTGAACTCACAGAACAGCTTGGAATTCCTTAAAAGTACCATTACAACACAAAATGGGCATTACAACACAAATTGGGCATTTTCACTTGCCAAAAATTGATTGAAGGCCAAATGCAGTTAATGAAAGGTGATTTCGGTCTAAATATGACTTGATCTCATCCTGGAGCTTCATAATGTAAAGATCTGAACTCACAGAACAGCTTGGAATTATTTTATAAAACCATTACAACACAAAATGGGCATTTTCACTTTCCAACAATTGATTGAAGGCTAAATACAGTTCGTGAAGGGTGATTTCTGCCTAGATACGACTTGATCTCATCCTGGAACTTCATAATATGAAGATCTGAACTCACAGGACAGCTTGGATTTCTTTTAAAGGACCATTACAACACCATATGGTCGTTAGAACACAAATTGGGCATTTTCACTTGCCAAAAATTGATTGAAGGCCAAATGCAGTTAATGAAAGGTGATTTCGGTCTAAATATGACTTGATCTCATCCTGGAACTTCATATCATAAAAATCCGAGCTCACAGGACGGCTTGGAATTCTTTTAAAGGACCATTACAACACCATATGGTCGTTACAACACAAAATGGACATTTTCACTTGCCAAAAATTGATTGAAGGCTCAATACAGTTCATGAAAGGTGATTTCGGCCTAAATATGACTTGATCTCATCCTGGAGCTTCATAATATAAAGATCTGAACTCACAGGACAGCTTGGAATTCGTTTAAAGGACCATTGCAACACAAAATGGGCATTACAACACAAAATGGACATTTTCACTTGCCAAAAATTGATTGAAGACTGAATACAGTTCATGAAAGGTGATTTCTATCTAAATATGACTTGATCTCATCCTGGAGCTTCATATCATAAAAATCCGAGCTCACAGGACAGCTTGGAATTCTTTTAAAGGACCATTACAACACCATATGGTCGTTACAACACAAAATGGACATTTTCACTTGCCAAAAATTGATTGAAGGCTCAATAAAGTTCATGAAAGGTGATTTCGGCCTAAATATGACTTGATCTCATCCTGGATCTTCATAATGTAAAGATCTGAACTCACAGGACAGCTTGGAATTATTTTAAAGGACCGTTACAACACCATATGGTCGTTAGAACACAAAATGGGCATTTTCACTTGCCAAAAATTGATTGAAGGCCAAATTTTGTTCATGAAAGGTGATTTCTATCTAAATATGACTTGATCTCATCCTGGAGCTTCATAATATAAAGATCTGAACTCACAGGACAGCTTGGAATTTGTTTAAAGGATCATTGCAACACAAAATGGGCATTACAACACAAAATGGACATTTTCACTTGCCAAAAATTGATTGAAGGCCAAATGAATTTAATGAAAGGTGATTTCTGTCTAAATATGACTTGATCTCATCCTGGAGCTTCATAATATAAAGATCTGAAGTCACAGGACAGCTTGGAATTCTTTTAAAGGACCATTGCAACACAAAATGGGCATTACAACACATAATGTGCATTTTCACTTGCCATAAATTGATTGAAGGCCAAATGCAGTTCATGAAAGGTGATTTCTGCCTAAATATGACTTCATGTCATCCTGGATCTTCATAATATAAAGATCTGAACTCACAGGACAGCTTGGAATTCTTTTGAAGAACCATTATAACACCATATGGTCGTTACAACACAAAATGTGCATTTTCACTTGCCAAAAATTGATTGAAGGCTAAATACAGTTCATGAAAGGTGATTTCTGCCTAAATATGACTTGATCTCATCCTGGATCTTCATATTATAAAGATCCAAGCTCACAGGACAGCTTGGAATTCCTTAAAAGGACCATTACAACACAAAATGGGCATTACAACACAAAATGGGTATTTTCACTTGCCAAGAAATGATTGAAGGCCAAATGCAGTTAATGAAAGGTGATTTCGGTCTAAATATGACTTGATCTAAATATGACATCCTGGAGCTTCATAATATAAAGATCTGAAGTCACAGGACAGCTTGGAATTCTTTTAAAGGACCATTACAACACAAAATGTGCATTACAACACAAAATGGGCATTTTCACTTGCCATAAATTGATTGAAGGCTAAATGCAGTTCATGAAAGGTGATTTTTGCCTAAATATGACTTGATCTCATCCTGGATCTTCATAATATAAAGATCTGAACTCACAGGACAGCTTGGAATTCTTTTAAAGGACCATTACAACACCATATGGTCGTTACAACACAAATTGGGCATTTTCACTTGCCAAAAATTGATTGAAGGCTCAATACAGTTCATGAAAGGTGATTTCGGCCTAAATATGACTTGATCTCATCCTGGATCTTCATAATGTAAAGATCTGAACTCACAGGACTGCTTGGAATTATTTAAAAGTACCATTACAACACCATATGGTCGTTAGAACACAAAATGGGCATTTTCACTTGCCAAAAATTGATTGAAGGCCAAATGCAGTTAATGAAAAATGATTTCTATCTAAATATGACTTGATCTCATCCTGGAGCTTCATCATATAAAGATCTTAACCCACAGGACAGCTTGGAATTATTTTAAGGACCCATTGCAACACAAAATGGGCATTACAACACAAAATTGGCATTTTCACTTGCCAAAAATTGATTGAAGGCCAAATGCAGTTCATGAAAGGTGATTTCTGCCTAAATATGACTTCATGTCATCCTGGATCTTCATAATATAAAGATCTGAACTCACAGGACAGCTTGGAATTCTTTTAAAGGACCATTACAACACAAAATGGGCATTTTCACTTGCCAAAAATTGATTGAAGGCCAAATGCAGTTAATGAAAGGTGATTTCTGTCTAAATATGACTTGATCTCATCCTGGAGCTTCATAATATAAAGATCTGAACTCACAGGACAGCTTGGAATTCGTTTAAAGGATCATTGCAACACAAAATGGGCATTACAACACAAAATGGACATTTTCACTTGCCAAAAATTGATTGAAGGCCAAATGAATTTAATGAAAGGTGATTTCTATTTAAATATGACTTGATCTCATCCTGGAGCTTCATAATGTAAAGATCTGAACTCACAGGACAGCTTGGAATTATTTTAAAGGACCATTACAAAACAAAATGGGCATTACAACACAAAATGGGCATTTTCACTTGCCAAAAATTGATTGAAGGCCAAATGTCGTTCATGAAAGGTGATTTCTGCCGAAATATGACTTGATCTCATCCTGGATCTTCATAATGTAAAGATCTGAACTCACAGGACAGCTTGGAATTCTTTTAAAGGACCATTACAACACCATATGGTCGTTACAACACAAAATGGACATTTTCACTTGCCAAAAATTGATTGAAGGCTCAATACAGTTCATGAAAGGTGATTTCGGCCTAAATATGACTTGATCTCATCCTGGATCTTCATAATGTAAAGATCTGAACTCACAGGACAGCTTGGAATTATTTTAAAGGACCGTTACAACACCATATGCTCGTTAGAACACAAAATGGGCATTTTCACTTGCCAAAAATTGATTGAAGGCCAAATGTCGTTCATGAAAGGTGATTTCTATCTAAATATGACTTGATCTCATCCTGGAGCTTCATAATATAAAGATCTGAACTCACAGGACAGCTTGGAATTCGTTTAAGGGACCATTGCAACACAAAATGGGCATTACAACACAAAATGGACATTTTCACTTGCCAAAAATTGATTGAAGGCCAAATGAATTTAATGAAAGGTGATTTCTGTCTAAATATGACTTGATCTCATCCTGGAGCTTCATAATATAAAGATCTGAACTCACAGGACAGCTTGGAATTCGTTTAAGGGACCATTGCAAAACCATATGCTCGTTAGAACACAAAATGGGCATTTTCACTTGCCAAAAATTGATTGAAGGCCAAATGTCGTTCATGAAAGGTGATTTCTATCTAAATATGACTTGATCTCATCCTGGAGCTTCATAATATAAAGATCTGAAGTCACAGGACAGCTTGGAATTCTTTTAAAGGACCATTGCAACACAAAATGGGCATTACAACACATAATGTGCATTTTCACTTGCCATAAATTGATTGAAGGCCAAACGTAGTTCATGAAAGGTGATTTCTGCCTAAATATGACTTGATCTCATCCTGGAACTTCATAATATGAAGATCTGAAGTCACAGGACAGCTTGGAATTATTTTAAAGGACCATTACAACACCATATGGTCGTTACAACACAAATTGGGCATTTTCACTTGCCAAAAATTGATTGAAGGCCAAATGCAGTTAATGAAAGGTGATTTCGGTCTAAATATGACTTGATCTCATCCTGGAACTTCATAATGTAAAGATCTGAACTCACAGGACAGCTTGGAATTATTTTAAAGGACCATTACAAAACAAAATGGGCATTACAACACAAAATGGGCATTTTCACTTGCCAAAAATTGATTGAAGGCCAAATGTCGTTCATGAAAGGTGATTTCTGCGTAAATATGACTTGATCTCATCCTGGATCTTCATAATGTAAAGATCTGAACTCACAGGACAGCTTGGAATTATTTTAAAGGACCATTACAACACAAAATGGGCATTTTCACTTTCCAACAATTGATTGAAGGCTAAATACAGTTCGTGAAGGGTGATTTCTGCCTAGATACGACTTGATCTCATCCTGGAGCTTCATAATATGAAGATCTGAACTCACAGGACAGCTTGGAATTCTTTTAAAGGACCATTGCAACACCATATGGTCGTTACAACACAAATTGGGCATTTTCACTTTCCAACAATTGATTGAAGGCTAAATACAGTTCGTGAAGGGTGATTTCTGCCTAAATATGGCTTGATCTCATCCTGGATCTTCATAATATAAAGATCTGAGCTCACAGGACACCTTGGAATTATTTAAAAGTACCATTACAACACCATATGGTCGTTAGAACACAAAATGGGCATTTTCACTTGCCAAAAATTGATTGAAGGCCAAATGCAGTTAATGAAAAATGATTTCTATCTAAATATGACTTGATCTCATCCTGGAGCTTCATCATATAAAGATCTTAACCCACAGGACAGCTTGGAATTATTTTAAGGACCCATTGCAACACAAAATGGGCATTACAACACAAAATTGGCATTTTCACTTGCCAAAAATTGATTGAAGGCCAAATGCAGTTCATGAAAGGTGATTTCTGCCTAAATATGACTTCATGTCATCCTGGAGCTTCATAATATAAAGATCTGAAGTCACAGGACAGCTTGGAATTCTTTTAAAGGACCATTACAACACCATATGGTCGTTACAACACAAAATGGGCATTTTCACTTGCCAAAAATTGATTGAAGGCCAAATGCAGTTAATGAAAGGTGATTTCTGTCTAAATATGACTTGATCTCATCCTGGAGCTTCATAATGTAAAGATCTGAACTCACAGAACAGCTTGGAATTATTTTATAAAACCATTACAACACAAATTGGGCATTTTCACTTTCCAACAATTGATTGAAGGCTAAATACAGTTCGTGAAGGGTGATTTCTGCCTAGATACGACTTGATCTCCTCCTGGAGCTTCATATCATAAAAATCCGAGCTCACAGGACAGCTTGGAATTCTTTTAAAGGACCATTACAACACCATATGGTCGTTAGAACACAAATTGGGCATTTTCACTTGCCAAAAATTGATTGAAGGCTCAATACAGTTAATGAAAGGTGATTTCTGCCTAAATATGACTTGATCTCATCCTGGAGCTTCATCATATAAAGATCTTAACCCACAGGACAGCTTGGAATTATTTTAAAGACCCCTTGCAACACAACATGGGCATTACAACACAAAATTGGCATTTTCACTTGCCAAAAATTGATTGAAGACTAAATACAGTTCATGAAAGGTGATTTCTGCCTAAATATGGCTTGATCTCATCCTGGATCTTCATAATATAAAGATCTGAGCTCACAGGACAGCTTGGAATTATTTAAAAGTACCATTACAACACCATATGGTCGTTACAACACAAAATGGACATTTTCACTTGCCAAAAATTGATTGAAGGCCAAATGCAGTTCATGAAAGGTGATTTCTGCCTAAATATGACTTCATGTCATCCTGGATCTTCATAATATAAAGATCTGAACTCACAGGACAGCTTGGAATTATTTTAAAGGACCATTACAACACAAAATGGGCATTACAACACAAAATGGGCATTTTCACTTGCCAAAAATTGATTGAAGGCCAAATGCAGTTAATGAAAGGTGATTTCTGTCTAAATATGACTTGATCTCATCCTGGAGCTTCATAATGTAAAGATCTGAACCCACAGGACAGCTTGGAATTATTTTAAAGACCCATTACAACACAAAATTGGCATTTTCACTTGCCAAAAATTGATTGAAGGCTAAATACAGTTCATGAAAGGTGATTTCTGCCTAAATATGGCTTGATCTCATCCTGGATCTTCATAATATAAAGATCTGAGCTCACAGGACAGCTTGGAATTATTTAAAAGTACCATTACAACACCATATGGTCGTTACAACACAAAATGGACATTTTCACTTGCCAAAAATTGATTGAAGGCCAAATGCAGTTCATGAAAGGTGATTTCTATCTAAATATGACTTCATGTCATCCTGGATCTTCATAATATAAAGATCTGAACTCACAGGACAGCTTGGAATTCTTTTAAAGGACCATTACAACACAAAATGGGCATTTTCACTTGCCAAAAATTGATTGAAGGCCAAATGCAGTTAATGAAAGGTGATTTCTGTCTAAATATGACTTGATCTCATCCTGGAGCTTCATAATGTAAAGATCTGAACTCACAGGACAGCTTGGAATTATTTTAAAGGACCGTTACAACACCATATGGTCGTTAGAACACAAAATGGGCATTTTCACTTGCCAAAAATTGATTGAAGGCCAAATGATGTTCATGAAAGGTGATTTCTATCTAAATATGACTTGATCTCATCCTGGAGCTTCATAATATAAAGATCTGAACTCACAGGACAGCTTGGAATTCGTTTAAAGGATCATTGCAACACAAAATGGGCATTACAACACAAAATGGACATTTTCACTTGCCAAAAATTGATTGAAGGCCAAATGAATTTAATGAAAGGTGATTTCTAATTAAATATGACTTTATCTCATCCTGGAGCTTCATAATATAAAGATCTGAAGTCACAGGACAGCTTGGAATTCTTTTAAAGGACCATTGCAACACAAAATGGGCATTACAACACATAATGTGCATTTTCACTTGCCATAAATTGATTGAAGGCCAAATGTAGTTCATGAAAGGTGATTTCTGCCGAAATATGACTTGATCTCATCCTGGAACTTCATAATGTAAAGATCTGAACTCACAGGACAGCTTGGAATTATTTTAAAGGACCATTACAAAACAAAATGGGCATTACAACACAAAATGGGCATTTTCACTTGCCAAAAATTGATTGAAGGCCAAATGTCGTTCATGAAAGGTGATTTCTGCGTAAATATGACTTGATCTCATCCTGGATCTTCATAATGTAAAGATCTGAACTCACAGGACAGCTTGGAATTATTTTAAAGGACCATTACAACACAAAATGGGCATTTTCACTTTCCAACAATTGATTGAAGGCTAAATACAGTTCGTGAAGGGTGATTTCTGCCTAGATACGACTTGATCTCATCCTGGAGCTTCATAATATGAAGATCTGAACTCACAGGACAGCTTGGAATTCTTTTAAAGGACCATTGCAACACCATATGGTCGTTACAACACAAATTGGGCATTTTCACTTTCCAACAATTGATTGAAGGCTAAATACAGTTCGTGAAGGGTGATTTCTGCCTAAATATGGCTTGATCTCATCCTGGATCTTCATAATATAAAGATCTGAGCTCACAGGACAGCTTGGAATTCGTTTAAGGGACCATTGCAACACAAAATGGGCATTACAACACAAAATGGACATTTTCACTTGCCAAAAATTGATTGAAGGCCAAATGAATTTAATGAAAGGTGATTTCTGTCTAAATATGACTTGATCTCATCCTGGAGCTTCATAATATAAAGATCTGAAGTCACAGGACAGCTTGGAATTCTTTTAAAGGACCATTGCAACACAAAATGGGCATTACAACACAAAATGGACATTTTCACTTGCCAAAAATTGACTGAAGGCTCAATACAGTTCATGAAAGGTGATTTCTATCTAAATATGACTTGATCTCATCCTGGAGCTTCATAATATAAAGATCTGAACTCACAGGACAGCTTGGAATTCGTTTAAGGGACCATTGCAACACAAAATGGGCATTACAACACAAAATGGTCATTTTCACTTGCCAAAAATTGATTGAAGGCCAAATGAATTTAATGAAAGGTGATTTCTGTCTAAATATGACTTGATCTCATCCTGGAGCTTCATAATATAAAGATCTGAAGTCACAGGACAGCTTGGAATTCTTTTAAAGGACCATTGCAACACAAAATGGGCATTACAACACATAATGTGCATTTTCACTTGCCATAAATTGATTGAAGGCCAAATGAATTTAATGAAAGGTGATTTCTATTTAAATATGACTTGATCTCATCCTGGAGCTTCATAATATAAAGATCTGAAGTCACAGGACAGCTTGGAATTCTTTTAAAGGACCATTGCAACACAAAATGGGCATTACAACACATAATGTGCATTTTCACTTGCCATAAATTGATTGAAGGCCAAATGTAGTTCATGAAAGGTGATTTCTGCCGAAATATGACTTGATCTCATCCTGGAACTTCATAATGTAAAGATCTGAACTCACAGGACAGCTTGGAATTATTTTAAAGGACCATTACAAAACAAAATGGGCATTACAACACAAAATGGGCATTTTCACTTGCCAAAAATTGATTGAAGGCCAAATGTCGTTCATGAAAGGTGATTTCTGCCGAAATATGACTTGATCTCATCCTGGATCTTCATAATGTAAAGATCTGAACTCACAGGACAGCTTGGAATTCTTTTAAAGGACCATTACAACACCATGTGGTCGTTACAACACAAAATGGACATTTTCACTTGCCAAAAATTGATTGAAGGCTCAATACAGTTCATGAAAGGTGATTTCGGCCTAAATATGACTTGATCTCATCCCGGATCTTCATAATGTAAAGATCTGAACTCACAGGACAGCTTGGAATTATTTTAAAGGACCGTTACAACACCATATGCTCGTTAGAACACAAAATGGGCATTTTCACTTGCCAAAAATTGATTAAAGACCAAATGTCGTTCATGAAAGGTGATTTCTATCTAAATATGACTTGATCTCATCCTGGAGCTTCATAATATAAAGATCTGAACTCACAGGACAGCTTGGAATTCGTTTAAGGGACCATTGCAACACAAAATGGGCATTACAACACAAAATGGACATTTTCACTTGCCAAAAATTGATTGAAGGCCAAATGAATTTAATGAAAGGTGATTTCTGTCTAAATATGACTTGATCTCATCCTGGAGCTTCATAATATAAAGATCTGAAGTCAAGGACAGCTTGGAATTCTTTTAAAGGACCATTGCAACACAAAATGGGCATTACAACACAAAATGGACATTTTCACTTGCCAAAAATTGATTGAAGGCTCAATACAGTTCATGAAAGGTGATTTCTATCTAAATATGACTTGATCTCATCCTGGAGCTTCATAATATAAAGATCTGAACTCACAGGACAGCTTGGAATTCGTTTAAGGGACCATTGCAACACAAAATGGGCATTACAACACAAAATGGTCATTTTCACTTGCCAAAAATTGATTGAAGGCCAAATGAATTTAATGAAAGGTGATTTCTGTCTAAATATGACTTGATCTCATCCTGGAGCTTCATAATATAAAGATCTGAAGTCACAGGACAGCTTGGAATTCTTTTAAAGGACCATTGCAACACAAAATGGGCATTACAACACATAATGTGCATTTTCACTTGCCATAAATTGATTGAAGGCCAAATGAATTTAATGAAAGGTGATTTCTATTTAAATATGACTTGATCTCATCCTGGAGCTTCATAATATAAAGATCTGAAGTCACAGGACAGCTTGGAATTCTTTTAAAGGACCATTGCAACACAAAATGGGCATTACAACACAAAATGGGCATTTTCACTTGCCATAAATTGATTGAAGGCTCAATACAGTTCATGAAAGGTGATTTCGGCCTAAATATGACTTGATCTCATCCTGGATCTTCATAATGTAAAGATCTGAACTCACAGGACAGCTTGCAATTATTTAAAAGTACCATTACAACGCCATATGGTCGTTATAACACAAAATGGACATTTTCACTTGCCAAAAATTGATTGAAGGCCAAATGCAGTTCATGAAAGGTGATTTCTGCCTAAATATGACTTCATGTCAACCTGGATCTTCATAATATAAAGATCTGAGCTCACAGGACAGCTTGGAATTCTTTTAAAGGACCATTACAACACAAAATGGGCATTTTCACTTGCCAAAAATTGATTGAAGGCCAAATGCAGTTAATGAAAGGTGATTTCTGTCTAAATATGACTTGATCTCATCCTGGAGCTTCATAATGTAAAGATCTGAGCTCACAGGACAGCTTGGAATTATTTTAGAAAAACATTACAACACCATATGGTTGTTACAACAAAAAATGGGCATTTTCACTTGCCAAAAATTGATTGAAGGCCAAATGCAGTTAATGAAAGGTGATTTCTATCTAAATATGACTTGATCTCATCCTGGAGCTTCATTTCATAAAAATCCGAGCTCACAGGACAGCTTGGAATTCTTTTAAAGGACCATTACAACACCATATGGTCGTTACAACACAAAATGGACATTTTCACTTGCCAAAAATTGATTGAAGACTGAATACAGTTCATGAAAGGTGATTTCTGCCTAAATATGACTTGATCTCATCCTGGATCTTCATAATATACAGATCTGAACTCGCAGGACAGCTTGGAATTATTTTAAAGGACCATTACAACACCATATGGTTGTTACAACACAAAATGGGCATTTTCACTTGCCAAAAATTGATTGAAGGCCAAATGTCGTTCATGAAAGGTGATTTCTGCCGAAATATGACTTGATCTCATCCTGGATCTTCATAATGTAAAGATCTGAACTCACAGGACAGCTTGGAATTCTTTTAAAGGACCATTACAACACCATGTGGTCGTTACAACACAAAATGGACATTTTCACTTGCCAAAAATTGATTGAAGGCTCAATACAGTTCATGAAAGGTGATTTCGGCCTAAATATGACTTGATCTCATCCCGGATCTTCATAATGTAAAGATCTGAACTCACAGGACAGCTTGGAATTATTTTAAAGGACCGTTACAACACCATATGCTCGTTAGAACACAAAATGGGCATTTTCACTTGCCAAAAATTGATTGAAGACCAAATGTCGTTCATGAAAGGTGATTTCTATCTAAATATGACTTGATCTCATCCTGGAGCTTCATAATATAAAGATCTGAACTCACAGGACAGCTTGGAATTCGTTTAAGGGACCATTGCAACACAAAATGGGCATTACAACACAAAATGGACATTTTCACTTGCCAAAAATTGATTGAAGGCCAAATGAATTTAATGAAAGGTGATTTCTGTCTAAATATGACTTGATCTCATCCTGGAGCTTCATAATATAAAGATCTGAAGTCAAGGACAGCTTGGAATTCTTTTAAAGGACCATTGCAACACAAAATGGGCATTACAACACAAAATGGACATTTTCACTTGCCAAAAATTGATTGAAGGCTCAATACAGTTCATGAAAGGTGATTTCTATCTAAATATGACTTGATCTCATCCTGGAGCTTCATAATATAAAGATCTGAACTCACAGGACAGCTTGGAATTCGTTTAAGGGACCATTGCAACACAAAATGGGCATTACAACACAAAATGGTCATTTTCACTTGCCAAAAATTGATTGAAGGCCAAATGAATTTAATGAAAGGTGATTTCTGTCTAAATATGACTTGATCTCATCCTGGAGCTTCATAATATAAAGATCTGAAGTCACAGGACAGCTTGGAATTCTTTTAAAGGACCATTGCAACACAAAATGGGCATTACAACACATAATGTGCATTTTCACTTGCCATAAATTGATTGAAGGCCAAATGAATTTAATGAAAGGTGATTTCTATTTAAATATGACTTGATCTCATCCTGGAGCTTCATAATATAAAGATCTGAAGTCACAGGACAGCTTGGAATTCTTTTAAAGGACCATTGCAACACAAAATGGGCATTACAACACAAAATGGGCATTTTCACTTGCCATAAATTGATTGAAGGCTCAATACAGTTCATGAAAGGTGATTTCGGCCTAAATATGACTTGATCTCATCCTGGATCTTCATAATGTAAAGATCTGAACTCACAGGACAGCTTGCAATTATTTAAAAGTACCATTACAACGCCATATGGTCGTTATAACACAATATGGACATTTTCACTTGCCAAAAATTGATTGAAGGCCAAATGCAGTTCATGAAAGGTGATTTCTGCCTAAATATGACTTCATGTCAACCTGGATCTTCATAATATAAAGATCTGAGCTCACAGGACAGCTTGGAATTCTTTTAAAGGACCATTACAACACAAAATGGGCATTTTCACTTGCCAAAAATTGATTGAAGGCCAAATGCAGTTAATGAAAGGTGATTTCTGTCTAAATATGACTTGATCTCATCCTGGAGCTTCATAATGTAAAGATCTGAGCTCACAGGACAGCTTGGAATTATTTTAGAAAAACATTACAACACCATATGGTTGTTACAACAAAAAATGGGCATTTTCACTTGCCAAAAATTGATTGAAGGCCAAATGCAGTTAATGAAAGGTGATTTCTATCTAAATATGACTTGATCTCATCCTGGAGCTTCATTTCATAAAAATCCGAGCTCACAGGACAGCTTGGAATTCTTTTAAAGGACCATTACAACACCATATGGTCGTTACAACACAAAATGGACATTTTCACTTGCCAAAAATTGATTGAAGACTGAATACAGTTCATGAAAGGTGATTTCTGCCTAAATATGACTTGATCTCATCCTGGATCTTCATAATATACAGATCTGAACTCGCAGGACAGCTTGGAATTATTTTAAAGGACCATTACAACACCATATGGTTGTTACAACACAAAATGGGCATTTTCACTTGCCAAAAATTGATTGAAGGCCAAATGCAGTTAATGAAAGGTGTTTTCTGTCTAAATATGACTTGATCTCATCCTGGATCTTCATAATATAAAGATCTGAGCTCACAGGACAGCTTGGGATTATTTTAAAGGACCATTACAACACCATATGGTCGTTACAACACAAAATGGGTGTTTTCACTTGCCAAAAATTGATTGAAGGCCAAATGCAGTTAATGAAAGGTGATTTCGGTCTAAATATGACTTGATCTCATCCTGGAGCTTCATAATGTAAAGATCTGAACTCACAGAACAGCTTGGAATTATTTTATAAAACCATTACAACACAAAATGGGCATTTTCACTTTCCAACAATTGATTGAAGGCTAAATACAGTTCGTGAAGGGTGATTTCTGCCTAGATACGACTTGATCTCATCCTGGATCTTCATAATATGAAGATCTGAACTCACAGGACAGCTTGGATTTCTTTTAAAGGACCATTACAACACCATATGGTCGTTAGAACACAAATTGGGCATTTTCACTTGCCAAAAATTGATTGAAGGCCAAATGTCGTTCATGAAAGGTGATTTCTATCTAAATATGACTTGATCTCATCCTGGATCTTCATAATATAAAGATCTGAGCTCACAGGACAGCTTGGAATTCCTTAAAAGTACCATTACAACACAAAATGGGCATTTTCACTTGCCAAAAATTGATTGAAGGCCAAATGCAGTTAATGAAAGGTGATTTCTATCTAAATATGACTTGATCTCATCCTGGAACTTCATAATGTAAAGATCTGAAGTCACAGGACAGCTTGGAATTATTTTAAAGGACCATTACAAAACAAAATGGGCATTACAACACAAAATGGGCATTTTCACTTGCCAAAAATTGATTGAAGGCCAAATGCAGTTAATGAAAGGTGATTTCGGTCTAAATATGACTTGATCTCATCCTGGATCTTCATAATATAAAGATCTGAGCTCACAGGACAGCTTGGAATTCCTTAAAAGTACCATTACAACACAAAATGGGCATTACAACACAAAATGGGCATTTTCACTTGCCAAAAATTGATTGAAGGCCAAATGCAGTTCATGAAAGGTGATTTCTATCTAAATATGACTTGATCTCATCCTGGATCTTCATATCATAAAAATCCAAGCTCACAGGACAGCTTGGAATTCTTTTAAAGGACCATTACAACACCATATGGTCGTTACAACACAAAATGGACATTTTCACTTGCCAAAAATTGATTGAAGGCTCAATACAGTTCATGAAAGGTGATTTCGGCCTAAATATGACTTCATCTCATCCTGGATCTTCATATTGTAAAGATCTGAACTCACAGGACAGCTTGGAATTATTTTAAAGGACCGTTACAACACCATATGGTCGTTAGAACACAAAATGGGCATTTTCACTTGCCAAAAAATGATTGAAGGCCAAATGTCGTTCATGAAAGGTGATTTCTATCTAAATATGACTTGATCTCATCCTGGAGCTTCATAATATAAAGATCTGAACTCACAGGACAGCTTGGAATTCGTTTAAAGGACCATTGCAACACAAAATGGGCATTACAACACAAAATGGACATTTTCACTTGCCAAAAATTGTTTGAAGGCCAAATGCAGTTCATGAAAGGTGATTTCTATCTAAATATGACTTGATCTCATCCTGGAGCTTCATATCATAAAAATCCAAGCTCACAGGACAGCTTGGAATTCTTTTAAAGGACCATTACAACACCATATGGTCGTTACAACACAAAATGGACATTTTCACTTGCCAAAAATTGATTGAAGACTGAATACAGTTCATGAAAGGTGATTTCGGCCTAAATATGACTTGATCTCATCCTGGATCTTCATAATGTAAAGATCCAAGATCACAGGACAGCTTGGAATTCCTTAAAACGACCATTACAACACCATATGGTTGTTACAACACAAAATGGACATTTTCACTTGCCAAAAATTGATTGAAGGCCAAATGTAGTTCATGAAAGGTGATTTCTGCCTAAATATGACTTGATCTCATCCTGGAGCTTCATAATATAAAGATCTGAACTCACAGGACAGCTTGGAATTATTTTAAAGGACCATTCCAACACAAAATGGACGTTACAACACAAATTGGGCATTTTCACTTGCCAAAAATTGATTGAAGGCCAAATGCAGTTAATGAAAGGTGATTTCTGTCTAAATATGACTTGATCTCATCCTGGAGCTTCATAATGTAAAGATCTGAACTCACAAAACAGCTTGGAATTATTTTATAAAACCATTACAACACAAAATGGGCATTTTCACTTGCCAAGAATTGATTGAAGACTGAATACAGTTCATGAAAGGTGATTTCTGCCTAAATATGACTTGATCTCATCCTGGATCATCATATTATAAAGATCCAAGATCACAGGACAGCTTGGAATTCCTTAAAAGGACCATTACAACACCATATGGTCGTTACAACACAAAATGGACATTTTCACTTGCCAAAAATTGATTGAAGGCCAAATGCACTTCATGAAAAGTGATTTCTGCCTAAATATGACTTGATCTCATCCTGGATCTTCATATTATAAAGATCTGAACTCACAGGACAGCTTGGAATTCGTTTAAAGGATCATTGCAACACAAAATGGGCATTACAACACAAAATGGACATTTTCACTTGCCAAAAATTGATTGAAGGTCAAATGAATTTAATGAAAGGTGATTTCTATCTAAATATGACTTGATCTCATCCTGGAGCTTCATCATATAAAGATCTTAACCCACAGGACAGCTTGGAATTATTTTAAAGACCCATTACAACACAAAATTGGCATTTTCACTTGCCAAAAATTGATTGAAGACTAAATACAGTTCATGAAAGGTGATTTCTGCCTAAATATGGCTTGATCTCATCCTGGATCTTCATAATATAAAGATCTGAGCTCACAGGACAGCTTGGAATTATTTAAAAGTACCATTACAACACCATATGGTCGTTACAACACAAAATGGACATTTTCACTTGCCAAAAATTGATTGAAGGCCAAATGCAGTTCATGAAAGGTGATTTCTGCCTAAATATGACTTGATCTCATCCTGGATCTTCATATTATAAAGATCTGAACTCGCAGGACAGCTTGGAATTATTTTAAAGGACCATTACAACACCATATGGTTGTTACAACACAGAATGGGCATTACAACACAAAATGGGCATTTTCACTTGGCAAAAATTGATTGAAGGCCAAATGCAGTTAATGAAAGGTGATTTCTGTCTAAATATGACTTCATGTCATCCTGGAGCTTCATAATGTAAAGATCTGAGCTCACAGGACAGCTTGGAATTATTTTAAAGGACCATTACAACACCATATGGTCGTTACAACACAAAATGGGTATTCTCACTTGCCAAAAATTGATTGAAGGCCAAATGTAGTTCATGAAAGATGATTTCTGCCTAAATATGACTTGATCTCATCCTGGATATTCAAAATGTAAAGATCCGAGCTCACAGGACAGCTTGGAATTCCTTGAAAGGACCATTACAACACAAAATGGGCATTAGAACACAAAATGGGCATTTTCACTTTCCAAAAATTGATTGAAGGCCAAATGCAGTTAATGAAAGGTGATTTCGGTCTAAATATGACTTGATCTCATCCTGGAACTTCATAATGTAAAGATCTGAAGTCACAGGACAGCTTGGAATTATTTTAAAGGACCATTACAAAACAAAATGGGCATTACAACACAAAATGGGCATTTTCACTTGCCAAAAATTGATTGAAGGCCAAATGCAGTTCATGAAAGGTGATTTCTATCTAAATATGACTTGATCTCATCCTGGATCTTGATATCATAAAAATCCAAGCTCACAGGACAGCTTGGAATTATTTTAAAGGACCATTACAACACCATATGGTCGTTACAACACAAAATGGGCATTTTCACTTGCCATAAATTGATTCAAGGCTAAATACAGTTCGTGAAGGGTGATTTCTGCCTAAATATGACTTGATCTCATCCTGGATCTTCATAATATACAGATCTGAACTCGCAGGACAGCTTGGAATTATTTTAAAGGACCATTACAACACCATATGGTCGTTACAACACAAAATGGGTATTTTCACTTGCCAAAAATTGATTGAAGGCCAAATGTAGTTCATGAAAGGTGATTTCTGCCTAAATATGACTTGATCTCATCCTGGAGCTTCATAATATAAAGATCTGAACTCACAGGACAGCTTGGAATTATTTTAAAGGACCATTACAAAACAAAATGGACGTTACAACACAAATTGGGCATTTTCACTTGCCAAAAATTGATTGAAGGCCAAATGCAGTTAATGAAAGGTGATTTCTGTCTAAATATGACTTGATCTCATCCTGGAGCTTCATAATGTAAAGATCTGAGCTCACAGAACAGCTTGGAATTATTTTATAAAACCATTACAACACAAAATGGACATTTTCACTTGCCAAAAATTGATTGAAGGCCAAATGCACTTCATGAAAAGTGATTTCTGCCTAAATATGACTTGATCTCATCCTGGATCTTCATATTATAAAGATCTGAACTCGCAGGACAGCTTGGAATTATTTTAAAGGACCATTACAACACCATATGGTTGTTACAACACAAAATGGGCATTACAACACAAAATGGGCATTTTCACTTGCCAAAAATTGATTGAAGGCCAAATGCAGTTAATGAAAGGTGATTTCTGTCTAAATATGACTTCATGTCATCCTGGAGCTTCATAATGTAAAGATCTGAGCTCACAGGACAGCTTGGAATTATTTTAAAGGACCATTACAACACCATATGGTCGTTACAACACAAAATGGACATTTTCACTTGCCAAAAATTGATTGAAGGCTCAATACAGTTCATGAAAGGTGATTTCGGCCTAAATATGACTTGATCTCATCCTGGATCTTCATAGTGTAAAGATCGGAACTCACAGAACAGCTTGGAATTATTTTATAAAACCATTACAACACCATATGGTCGTTACAACACAAATTGGGCATTTTCACTTGCCAAAAATTGATTGAAGGCCAAATGCAGTTAATGAAAGGTGATTTCGGTCTAAATATGACTTGATCTCATCCTGGAACTTCATTATGTAAAGATCTGAAGTCACAGGACAGCTTGGAATTATTTTAAAGGACCATTACAAAACAAAATGGGCATTACAACACAAAATGGGCATTTTCACTTGCCAAAAATTGATTGAAGGCCAAATGCAGTTCATGAAAGGTGATTTCTATCTAAATATGACTTGATCTCATCCTGGAGCTTCATAATATAAAGATCTGAACTCACAGGACAGCTTGGAATTCGTTTAAAGGACCATTGCAACACAAAATGGGCATTACAACACAAAATGGACATTTTCACTTGCCAAAAATTGTTTGAAGGCCAAATGCAGTTCATGAAAGGTGATTTCTATCTAAATATGACTTGATCTCATCCTGGAGCTTCATATCATAAAAATCCAAGCTCACAGGACAGCTTGGAATTCTTTTAAAGGACCATTACAACACCATATGGTCGTTACAACACAAAATGGACATTTTCACTTGCCAAAAATTGATTGAAGACTGAATACAGTTCATGAAAGGTGATTTCGGCCTAAATATGACTTGATCTCATCCTGGATCTTCATAATGTAAAGATCCAAGATCACAGGACAGCTTGGAATTCCTTAAAACGACCATTACAACACCATATGGTTGTTACAACACAAAATGGACATTTTCACTTGCCAAAAATTGATTGAAGGCCAAATGTAGTTCATGAAAGGTGATTTCTGCCTAAATATGACTTGATCTCATCCTGGAGCTTCATAATATAAAGATCTGAACTCACAGGACAGCTTGGAATTATTTTAAAGGACCATTCCAACACAAAATGGACGTTACAACACAAATTGGGCATTTTCACTTGCCAAAAATTGATTGAAGGCCAAATGCAGTTAATGAAAGGTGATTTCTGTCTAAATATGACTTGATCTCATCCTGGAGCTTCATAATGTAAAGATCTGAACTCACAAAACAGCTTGGAATTATTTTATAAAACCATTACAACACAAAATGGGCATTTTCACTTGCCAAGAATTGATTGAAGACTGAATACAGTTCATGAAAGGTGATTTCTGCCTAAATATGACTTGATCTCATCCTGGATCATCATATTATAAAGATCCAAGATCACAGGACAGCTTGGAATTCCTTAAAAGGACCATTACAACACCATATGGTCGTTACAACACAAAATGGACATTTTCACTTGCCAAAAATTGATTGAAGGCCAAATGCACTTCATGAAAAGTGATTTCTGCCTAAATATGACTTGATCTCATCCTGGATCTTCATATTATAAAGATCTGAACTCACAGGACAGCTTGGAATTCGTTTAAAGGATCATTGCAACACAAAATGGGCATTACAACACAAAATGGACATTTTCACTTGCCAAAAATTGATTGAAGGTCAAATGAATTTAATGAAAGGTGATTTCTATCTAAATATGACTTGATCTCATCCTGGAGCTTCATCATATAAAGATCTTAACCCACAGGACAGCTTGGAATTATTTTAAAGACCCATTACAACACAAAATTGGCATTTTCACTTGCCAAAAATTGATTGAAGACTAAATACAGTTCATGAAAGGTGATTTCTGCCTAAATATGGCTTGATCTCATCCTGGATCTTCATAATATAAAGATCTGAGCTCACAGGACAGCTTGGAATTATTTAAAAGTACCATTACAACACCATATGGTCGTTACAACACAAAATGGACATTTTCACTTGCCAAAAATTGATTGAAGGCCAAATGCAGTTCATGAAAGGTGATTTCTGCCTAAATATGACTTGATCTCATCCTGGATCTTCATATTATAAAGATCTGAACTCGCAGGACAGCTTGGAATTATTTTAAAGGACCATTACAACACCATATGGTTGTTACAACACAAAATGGGCATTACAACACAAAATGGGCATTTTCACTTGGCAAAAATTGATTGAAGGCCAAATGCAGTTAATGAAAGGTGATTTCTGTCTAAATATGACTTCATGTCATCCTGGAGCTTCATAATGTAAAGATCTGAGCTCACAGGACAGCTTGGAATTATTTTAAAGGACCATTACAACACCATATGGTCGTTACAACACAAAATGGGTATTCTCACTTGCCAAAAATTGATTGAAGGCCAAATGTAGTTCATGAAAGATGATTTCTGCCTAAATATGACTTGATCTCATCCTGGATATTCAAAATGTAAAGATCCGAGCTCACAGGACAGCTTGGAATTCCTTGAAAGGACCATTACAACACAAAATGGGCATTAGAACACAAAATGGGCATTTTCACTTTCCAAAAATTGATTGAAGGCCAAATGCAGTTAATGAAAGGTGATTTCGGTCTAAATATGACTTGATCTCATCCTGGAACTTCATAATGTAAAGATCTGAAGTCACAGGACAGCTTGGAATTATTTTAAAGGACCATTACAAAACAAAATGGGCATTACAACACAAAATGGGCATTTTCACTTGCCAAAAATTGATTGAAGGCCAAATGCAGTTCATGAAAGGTGATTTCTATCTAAATATGACTTGATCTCATCCTGGATCTTGATATCATAAAAATCCAAGCTCACAGGACAGCTTGGAATTATTTTAAAGGACCATTACAACACCATATGGTCGTTACAACACAAAATGGGCATTTTCACTTGCCATAAATTGATTCAAGGCTAAATACAGTTCGTGAAGGGTGATTTCTGCCTAAATATGACTTGATCTCATCCTGGAGCTTCATAATATAAAGATCTGAACTCGCAGGACAGCTTGGAATTATTTTAAAGGACCATTACAAAACAAAATGGACGTTACAACACAAATTGGGCATTTTCACTTGCCAAAAATTGATTGAAGGCCAAATGCAGTTAATGAAAGGTGATTTCTGTCTAAATATGACTTGATCTCATCCTGGAGCTTCATAATGTAAAGATCTGAGCTCACAGAACAGCTTGGAATTATTTTATAAAACCATTACAACACAAAATGGACATTTTCACTTGCCAAAAATTGATTGAAGGCCAAATGCACTTCATGAAAAGTGATTTCTGCCTAAATATGACTTGATCTCATCCTGGATCTTCATATTATAAAGATCTGAACTCGCAGGACAGCTTGGAATTATTTTAAAGGACCATTACAACACCATATGGTTGTTACAACACAAAATGGGCATTACAACACAAAATGGGCATTTTCACTTGCCAAAAATTGATTGAAGGCCAAATGCAGTTAATGAAAGGTGATTTCTGTCTAAATATGACTTCATGTCATCCTGGAGCTTCATAATGTAAAGATCTGAGCTCACAGGACAGCTTGGAATTATTTTAAAGGACCATTACAACACCATATGGTCGTTACAACACAAAATGGACATTTTCACTTGCCAAAAATTGATTGAAGGCTCAATACAGTTCATGAAAGGTGATTTCGGCCTAAATATGACTTGATCTCATCCTGGATCTTCATAGTGTAAAGATCGGAACTCACAGAACAGCTTGGAATTATTTTATAAAACCATTACAACACCATATGGTCGTTACAACACAAATTGGGCATTTTCACTTGCCAAAAATTGATTGAAGGCCAAATGCAGTTAATGAAAGGTGATTTCGGTCTAAATATGACTTGATCTCATCCTGGAACTTCATTATGTAAAGATCTGAAGTCACAGGACAGCTTGGAATTATTTTAAAGGACCATTACAAAACAAAATGGGCATTACAACACAAAATGGGCATTTTCACTTGCCAAAAATTGATTGAAGGCCAAATGCAGTTCATGAAAGGTGATTTCTATCTAAATATGACTTGATCTCATCCTGGATCTTGATATCATAAAAATCCAAGCTCACAGGACAGCTTGGAATTCTTTTAAAGGACCATTACAACACCATATCGTCGTTACAACACAAAATGGACATTTTCACTTGCCAAAAATTGATTGAAGGCTCAATACAGTTGATGAAAGGTGATTTCGGCCTAAATATGACTTGATCTCATCCTGAATCTTCATAATGTAAAGATCTGAACTCACAGGACAGCTTGGAATTATTTTAAAGGACCATTACAACACCATATGGTCGTTAGAACACAAAATGGGCATTTTCACTTGCCAAAAATTGATTGAAGGCCAAATGCAGTTAATGAAAGGTGTTTTCTGTCTAAATATGACTTGATCTCATCCTGGATCTTCATAATATAAAGATCTGAACTCACAGGACAGCTTGGAATTATTTTAAAGGACCATTACAACACCATATGGTCGTTACAACACAAAATGGGTGTTTTCACTTGCCAAAAATTGATTGAAGGCCAAATGCAGTTAATGAAAGGTGATTTCGGTCTAAATATGACTTGATCTCATCCTGGAGCTTCATAATGTAAAGATCTGAACTCACAGAACAGCTTGGAATTATTTTATAAAACCATTACAACACAAAATGGGCATTTTCACTTTCCAACAATTGATTGAAGGCTAAATACAGTTCGTGAAGGGTGATTTCTGCCTAGATACGACTTGATCTCATCCTGGATCTTCATAATATGAAGATCTGAACTCACAGGACAGCTTGGATTTCTTTTAAAGGACCATTACAACACCATATGGTTGTTAGAACACAAATTGGGCATTTTCACTTGCCAAAAATTGATTGAAGACTGAATACAGTTCATGAAAGGTGATTTCGGCCTAAATATGACTTGATCTCATCCTGGATCTTCATAATGTAAAGATCCAAGATCACAGGACAGCTTGGAATTCCTTAAAACGACCATTACAACACCATATGGTTGTTACAACACAAAATGGACATTTTCACTTGCCAAAAATTGATTGAAGGCCAAATGTAGTTCATGAAAGGTGATTTCTGCCTAAATATGACTTGATCTCATCCTGGAGCTTCATAATATAAAGATCTGAACTCACAGGACAGCTTGGAATTATTTTAAAGGACCATTACAACACCACATGGTCGTTACAACACAAATTGGGCATTTTCACTTGCCAAAAATTGATTGAAGGACAAATGCAGTTAATGAAAGGTGATTTCTGTCTAAATATGACTTCATGTCATCCTGGATCTTCATAATATAAAGATCTGAGCTCACAGGACAGCTTGGAATTATTTTAAAGGACCATTACAACACCATATGGTTGTTACAACACAAAATGGGTGTTTTCACTTGCCAAAAATTGATTGAAGGCCAAATGCAGTTAATGAAAGGTGATTTCGGTCTAAATATGACTTGATCTCATCCTGGAGCTTCATAATGTAAAGATCTGAACTCACAGGACAGCTTGGAATTATTTTATAAAACCATTACAACACAAAATGGGCATTTTCACTTTCCAACAATTGATTGAATGCTAAATACAGTTCGTGAAGGGTGATTTCTGCCTAGATACGACTTGATCTCATCCTGGATCTTCATAATATGAAGATCTGAACTCACAGGACAGCTTGGATTTCTTTTAAAGGACCATTACAACACCATATGGTCGTTAGAACACAAATTGGGCATTTTCACTTGCCAAAAATTGATTGAAGGCCAAATGCAGTTAATGAAAGGTGATTTCGGTCTAAATATGACTTGATCTCATCCTGGAGCTTCATATCATAAAAATCCGAGCTCACAGGACAGCTTGGAATTCTTTTAAAGGACCATTACAACACCATATGGTCGTTACAACACAAAATGGGCATTTTCACTTGCCAAAAATTGATTGAAGGCCAAATGTCGTTCATGAAAGGTGATTTCTGCCTAAATATGACTTCATCTCATCCTGGATCTTCATAATATAAAGATCTGAGCTCACAGGACAGCTTGGAATTCCTTAAAAGTACCATTACAACACAAAATGGTCATTACAACACAAAATGGGTATTTTCACTAGCCAAAAATTGATTGAAGGCCAAATGTAGTTCATGAAAGATGATTTCTGCCTAAATATGACTTGATCTCATCCTGGATCTTCATAATATAAAGATCTGAGCTCACAGGACAGCTTGGAATTCCTTAAAAGTACCATTACAACACAAAATGGGCATTACAACACAAATTGGGCATTTTCACTTGCCAAAAATTGATTGAAGGCCAAATGCAGTTCATGAAAGGTGATTTCTATCTAAATATGACTTGATCTCATCCTGGATCTTCATATCATAAAAATCCAAGCTCACGGGACAGCTTGGAATTCTTTTAAAGGACCATTACAACACCATATGGTCGTTACAACACAAAATGGACATTTTCACTTGCCAAAAATTGATTGAAGGCTCAATACAGTTCATGAAAGGTGATTTCGGCCTAAATATGACTTCATCTCATCCTGGATCTTCATAATGTAAAGATCTGAACTCACAGGACAGCTTGGAATTATTTTAAAGGACCATTACAACACCATATGGTCGTTACAACACAAAATGGGCATTTTCACTTGCCAAAAAATGATTGAAGGCCAAATGTCGTTCATGAAAGGTGATTTCTATCTAAATATGACTTGATCTCATCCTGGAGCTTCATAATATAAAGATCTGAACTCACAGGACAGCTTGGAATTCGTTTAAAGTACCATTGCAACACAAAATGGGCATTACAACACAAAATGGACATTTTCACTTGCCAAAAATTGATTGAAGGCCAAATGCAGTTCATGAAAGGTGATTTCTGCCTAAATATGACTTGATTTCATCCTGGATCGTCATATTATAAAGATCCAAGATCACAGGACAGCCTGGAATTCCTTAAAAGGACCATTACAACCCAAAATGGGCATTACAACACAAGCTGGGCATTTTCACTTGCCAAGAAATGATTGAAGGCCAAATGCAGTTAATGAAAGGTGATTTCTGCCTAAATATGACTTGATCTCATCCTGGATCTTCATAATATACAGATCTGAACTCGCAGGACAGCTTGGAATTATTTTAAAGGACCATTACAACACCATATGGTTGTTACAACACAAAATGGGCATTACAACACAAAATGGGGATTTTCACTTGCCAAAAATTGATTGAAGGCCAAATGCAGTTAATGAAAGGTGATTTCTGCCTAAATATGACTTGATCTCATCCTGGATCTTCATAATATACAGATCTGAGCTCACAGGACAGCTTGGAATTATTTTAAAGGACCATTACAACACCATATGGTCGTTACAACACAAAATGGGTATTTTCACTTGCCAAAAATTGATTGAAGGCCAAATGTCGTTCATGAAAGGTGATTTCGGCCTAAATATGACTTGATCTCATCCTGGAGCTTCATAATATAAAGATCTGAACTCACAGGACAGCTTGGAATTCGTTTAAAGGACCATTGCAACACAAAATGGGCATTACAACACAAAATGGACATTTTCACTTGCCAAAAATTGATTGAAGGCTCAATACAGTTCATGAAAGGTGATTTCGGCCTAAATATGACTTGATCTCATCCTGGATCTTCATAATGTAAAGATCTGAACTCACAGGACAGCTTGGAATTATTTTAAAGGACCGTTACAACACCATATGGTCGTTAGAACACAAAATGGGCATTTTCACTTGCCAAAAAATGATTGAAGGCCAAATGTCGTTCATGAAAGGTGATTTCTATCTAAATATGACTTGATCTCATCCTGGAGCTTCATAATATAAAGATCTGAACTCACAGGACAGCTTGGAATTCGTTTAAAGGACCATTACAACACCATATGGTCGTTACAACACAAAATGGACATTTTCACTTGCCAAAAATTGATTGAAGACTGAATACAGTTCATGAAAGGTGATTTCTATCTAAATATGACTTGATCTCATCCTGGAGCTTCATATCATAAAAATCCAAGCTCACAGGACAGCTTAGAATTCTTTTAAAGGACCATTACAACACCATATGGTCGTTACAACACAAAATGGACATTTTCACTTGCCAAAAATTGATTGAAGGCCAAATGTCGTTCATGAAAGGTGATTTCTGCCTAAATATGACTTCATCTCATCCTGGATCTTCATAATATAAAGATCTGAGCTCACAGGACAGCTTGGAATTCCTTAAAACGACCATTACAACACCATATGTTTGTTACAACACAAAATGGGCATTACAACACAAAATGGGCATTCTCACTTGCCAAAAATTGATTGAAGGCCAAATGCAGTTAATGAAAGGTGATTTCTATCTAAATATGACTTGATCTCATCCTGGAGCTTCATATCATAAAAATCCGAGCTCACAGGACAGCTTGGAATTCTTTTAAAGGACCATTACAACACCATATGGTCGTTACAACACAAAATGGGCATTTTCACTTGCCAAAAATTGATTGAAGGCCAAATGTCGTTCATGAAAGGTGATTTCTGCCTAAATATGACTTCATCTCATCCTGGATCTTCATAATATAAAGATCTGAGCTCACAGGACAGCTTGGAATTCCTTAAAAGTACCATTACAACACAAAATGGGCATTACAACACAAAATGGGCATTTTCACTTGCCAAAAATTGATTGAAGGCCAAATGCAGTTCATGAAAGGTGATTTCTATCTAAATATGACTTGATCTCATCCTGGAGCTTCATATCATAAAAGTCCGAGCTCACAAGACAGCTTGGAATTCTTTTAAAGGACCATTACAACACCATATGGTCGTTACAACACAAAATGGACATTTTCACTTGCCAAAAATTGATTGAAGGCTCAATACAGTTCATGAAAGGTGATTTCGGCCTAAATATGACTTGATCTCATCCTGGATCTTCATAATGTAAAGATCCAAGATCACAGGACAGCTTGGAATTATTTTATAAAACCATTACAACACCATATGGTCGTTACAACACAAAATGGACATTTTCACTTGCCAAAAATTGATTGAAGGCCAAATGCACTTCATGAAAAGTGATTTCTGCCTAAATATGACTTGATCTCATCCTGGATCTTCATAATATACAGATCTGAACTCGCAGGACAGCTTGGAATTATTTTAAAGGACCATTACAACACCATATGGTCGTTACAACACAAAATGGGCATTTTCACTTGCCAAAAATTGATTGAAGGCCAAATGCAGTTAATGAAAGGTGATTTCTGTCTAAATATGACTTCATGTCATCCTGGAGCTTCATAATGTAAAGATCTGAGCTCACAGGACAGCTTGGAATTATTTTAAAGGACCATTACAACACCATATGGTCGTTACAACACAAAATGGGCATTTTCACTTGCCAAAAATTGATTGAAGGCCAAATGTCGTTCATGAAAGGTGATTTCTGCCTAAATATGACTTCATCTCATCCTGGATCTTCATAATATAAAGATCTGAGCTCACAGGACAGCTTGGAATTCCTTAAAAGTACCATTACAACACAAAATGGGCATTACAACACAAATTGGGCATTTTCACTTGCCAAAAATTGATTGAAGGCCAAATGCAGTTAATGAAAGGTGATTTCTATCTAAATATGACTTGATCTCATCCTGGATCTTCATATTATAAAGATCCGAGCTCACAGGACAGCTTGGAATTCCTTGAAAGGACCATGACAACACAAAATGGGCATTACAACACAAAATGGGCATTTTCACTTGCCAAAAATTGATTGAAGGCCAAATGCAGTTAATGAAAGGTGATTTCTGTCTAAATATGACCTTCATGTCATCCCGGATCTTCATAATATAAAGATCTGAGTTCACAGGACAGCTTGGAATTATTTTAAAGGACCATTACAACACCATATGGTCGTTACAACACAAAATGGGTATTTTCACTTGCCAAAAATTGATTGAAGGCCAAATGTAGTTCATGAAAGATGATTTCTGCCTAAATATGACTTGATCTCATCCTGGAGCTTCATAATATGAAGATCTGAACTCACAGAACAGCTTGGAATTATTTTAAAGGACCATTACAACACCATATGGTCGTTACAACACAAATTGGGCATTTTCACATGCCAAAAATTGATTGAAGGCCAAATGCAGTTAATGAAAGGTGATTTCGGTCTACATATGACTTGATCTCATCCTGGAACTTCATAATGTAAAGATCTGAAGTCACAGGACAGCTTGGAATTATTTTAAAGACCATTACAAAACAAAATGGGCATTACAACACAAAATGGGCATTTTCACTTGCCAAAAAATTGATTGAAGGCCAAATGTCGTTCATGAAAGGTGATTTCTGCCTAAATATGACTTGATCTCATCCTGGATCTTCATAATATAAAGATCTGAGCTCACAGGACAGCTTGGAATTCCTTAAAAGTACCATTACAACACAAAATGGGCATTACAACACAAATTGGGCATTTTCACTTGCCAAAAATTGATTGAAGGCCAAATGCAGTTCATGAAAGGTGATTTCTATCTAAATATGACTTGATCTCATCCTGGAGCTTCATATCATAAAAATCCGAGCTCACAGGACAGCTTGGAATTCTTTAAAGGACCATTACAACACCATATCGTCGTTACAACACAAAATGGACATTTTCACTTGCCAAAAATTGATTGAAGGCTCAATACAGTTCATGAAAGGTGATTTCGGCCTAAATATGACTTGATCTCATCCTGGATCTTCATAATGTAAAGATCTGAACTCGCAGGACAGCTTGGAATTATTTTAAAGGACCATTACAACACCATATGGTTGTTACAACACAAAATGGTCGTTACAACACAAAATGGGTATTTTCACTTGCCAAAAATTGATTGAAGGCCAAATGTAGTTCATGAAAGATGATTTCTGCCTAAATATGACTTGATCTCATCCTGGATATTCAAAATATAAAGATCTGAAGTCACAGGACAGCTTGGAATTATTTTAAAGACCCATTGCAACACAAAATGGGCATTACAACACAAAATGGGCATTTTCACTTGCCAAAAATTGATTGAAGACCAAATGTCGTTCATGAAAGGTGATTTCTGCCTAAATATGACTTGATCTCATCCTGGAACTTCATAATGTAAAGATCTGAAGTCACAGGACAGCTTGGAATTCCTTAAAAGTACCATTACAACACAAAATGGGCATTACAACACAAATTGGGCATTTTCACTTGCCAAAAATTGATTGAAGGCCAAATGCAGTTAATGAAAGGTGATTTCTATCTAAATATGACTTGATCTCATCCTGGAACTTCATAATGTAAAGATCTGAAGTCACAGGACAGCTTGGAATTCCTTAAAAGTACCATTACAACACAAAATGGGCATTACAACACAAATTGGGCATTTTCACTTGCCAAAAATTGATTGAAGGCCAAATGCAGTTAATGAAAGGTGATTTCTATCTAAATATGACTTGATCTCATCCTGGATCTTCATAATATAAAGATCTGAGCTCACAGGACAGCTTGGAATTCCTTAAAAGTACCATTACAACACAAAATGGGCATTACAACACAAATTGGGCATTTTCACTTGCCAAAAATTGATTGAAGGCCAAATGAGGTTAATGAAAGGTGATTTCTATCTAAATATGACTTGATCTCATCCTGGAGCTTCATATCATAAAAATCCAAGCTCACAGGACAGCTTGGAATTCTTTTAAAGGACCATTACAACACCATATCGTCGTTACAACACAAAATGGACATTTTCACTTGCCAAAAATTGATTGAAGGCTCAATACAGTTCATGAAAGGTGATTTCGGCCTAAATATGACTTGATCTCATCCTGGATCTTCATAATGTAAAGACCTGAACTCACAGGACAGCTTGGAATTATTTTAAAGGACCGTTAGAACACCATATGGTCGTTAGAACACAAAATTGGCATTTTCACTTGCCAAAAAATGATTGAAGGCCAAATGTCGTTCATGAAAGGTGATTTCTATCTAAATATGACTTGATCTCATCCTGGAGCTTCATAATATAAAGATCTGAACTCACAGGACAGCTTGGAATTATTTTAAAGGACCATTACAACACCATATGGTTGTTACAACACAAAATGGGCATTACAACACAAAATGGGCATTTTCACTTGCCAAAAATTGATTGAAGGCCAAATGCAGTTAATGAAAGGTGATTTCTGTCTAAATATGACGTCATGTCATCCTGGATCTTCATAATATAAAGATCTGAGCTCACAGGACAGCTTGGAATTATTTTAAAGGACCATTACAACACCATATGGTCGTTACAACACAAAATGGGCATTTTCACTTGCCAAGAATTGATTGAAGACTGAATACAGTTCATGAAAGGTGATTTCTGCCTAAATATGACTTGATCTCATCCTGGATCTTCATATTATAAAGATCCGAGCTCACAGGACAGCTTGGAATTCCTTGAAAGGACCATTACAACACAAAATGGGCATTACAACACAAATTGGGCATTTTCACTTGCCAAAAATTGATTGAAGGCCAAATGCAGTTCATGAAAGGTGATTTCTATCTAAAAATGACTTGATCTCATCCTGGAGCTTCATATCATAAAAATCCAAGCTCACAGGACAGCTTGGAATTCTTTTAAAGGACCATTACAACACCATATGGTCGTTACAACACAAAATGGACATTTTCACTTGCCAAAAATTGATTGAAGGCCAAATGCACTTCATGAAAGGTGATTTCTGCCTAAATATGACTTGATCTCATCCTGGAGCTTCATTATGTAAAGATCTGAGCTCACAGGACAGCTTGGAATTATTTTAAAGGACCATTACAACACCATATGGTCGTTACAACACAAAATGGACATTTTCACTTGCCAAAAATTGATTGAAGACTGAATACAGTTCATGAAAGGTGATTTCTGCCTAAATATGACTTGATCTCATCCTGGATCTTCATATTATAAAGATCCGAGCTCACAGGACAGCTTGGAATTCCTTGAAAGGACCATTACAACACAAAATGGACATTTTCACTTGCCAAAAATTGATTGAAGGCTCAATACAGTTCATGAAAGGTGATTTCGGCCTAAATATGACTTGATCTCATCCTGGATCTTCATAATGTAAAGATCTGAACTCACAGGACAGCTTGGAATTCGTTTAAAGGACCATTGCAACACAAAATGGGCATTTTCACTTGCCAAAAATTGATTGAAGGCCAAATGTCGTTCATGAAAGGTGATTTCTGTCTAAATATGACTTGATCTCATCCTGGAGCTTCATAATATAAAGATCTGAACTCACAGGACAGCTTGGAATTCGTTTAAAGGACCATTGCAACACAAAATGGGCATTACAACACAAAATGGACATTTTCACTTGCCAAGAATTGATTGAAGACTGAATACAGTTCATGAAAGGTGATTTCTGCCTAAATATGACTTGATCTCATCCTGGATCTTCATATTATAAAGATCCAAGCTCACAGGACAGCTTGGAATTCTTTTTAAGGACCATTACAACACCATATGGTCGTTACAACACAAAATGGACATTTTCACTTGCCAAAAATTGATTGAAGACTGAATACAGTTCATGAAAGGTGATTTCTGCCTAAATATGACTTGATCTCATCCTGGATCTTCATATTATAAAGATCCGAGCTCACAGGACAGCTTGGAATTCCTTGAAAGGACCATTACAACACAAAATGGACATTTTCACTTGCCAAAAATTGATTGAAGGCTCAATACAGTTCATGAAAGGTGATTTCGGCCTAAATATGACTTGATCTCATCCTGGATCTTCATAATGTAAAGATCTGAACTCACAGGACAGCTTGGAATTCGTTTAAAGGACCATTGCAACACAAAATGGGCATTTTCACTTGCCAAAAATTGATTGAAGGCCAAATGTCGTTCATGAAAGGTGATTTCTGTCTAAATATGACTTGATCTCATCCTGGAGCTTCATAATATAAAGATCTGAACTCACAGGACAGCTTGGAATTCGTTTAAAGGACCATTGCAACACAAAATGGGCATTACAACACAAAATGGACATTTTCACTTGCCAAGAATTGATTGAAGATTGAATACAGTTCATGAAAGGTGATTTCTGCCTAAATATGACTTGATCTCATCCTGGATCTTCATATTATAAAGATCCAAGCTCACAGGACAGCTTGGAATTCTTTTAAAGGACCATTACAACACCATATGGTTGTTACAACACAAAATGGACATTTTCACTTGCCAAAAATTGATTGAAGGCCAAATGTAGTTCATGAAAGGTGATTTCTGCCTAAATATGACTTGATCTCATCCTGGAGCTTCATAATATAAAGATCTGAACTCACAGGACAGCTTGGAATTATTTTAAAGGACCATTACAACACCATATGGTCGTTACAACACAAAATGGACATTTTCACTTGCCAAAAATTGATTGAAGACTGAATACAGTTCATGAAAGGTGATTTCTGTCTAAATATGACTTGATCTCATCCTGGATCTTCATATTATAAAGATCCGAGCTCACAGGACAGCTTGGAATTCCTTGAAAGGACCATTACAACACAAAATGGACATTTTCACTTGCCAAAAATTGATTGAAGGCTCAATACAGTTCATGAAAGGTGATTTCGGCCTAAATATGACTTGATCTCATCCTGGATCTTCATAATGTAAAGATCTGAACTCACAGGACAGCTTGGAATTCGTTTAAAGGACCATTGCAACACAAAATGGGCATTTTCACTTGCCAAAAATTGATTGAAGGCCAAATGTCGTTCATGAAAGGTGATTTCTGTCTAAATATGACTTGATCTCATCCTGGAGCTTCATAATATAAAGATCTGAACTCACAGGACAGCTTGGAATTCGTTTAAAGGACCATTGCAACACAAAATGGGCATTACAACACAAAATGGACATTTTCACTTGCCAAGAATTGATTGAAGACTGAATACAGTTCATGAAAGGTGATTTCTGCCTAAATATGACTTGATCTCATCCTGGATCTTCATATTATAAAGATCCAAGCTCACAGGACAGCTTGGAATTCTTTTTAAGGACCATTACAACACCATATGGTTGTTACAACACAAAATGGGCATTACAACACAAAATGGGCATTTTCACTTGCCAAGAATTGATTGAAGACTGAATACAGTTCATGAAAGGTGATTTCTGCCTAAATATGACTTGATCTCATCCTGGATCTTCATATTATAAAGATCCAAGCTCACAGGACAGCTTGGAATTCCTTAAAAGGACCATTACAACACCATATGGTTGTTACAACACAAAATGGACATTTTCACTTGCCAAAAATTGATTGAAGGCCAAATGCACTTCATGAAAGGTGATTTCTGCCTAAATATGACTTGATCTCATCCTGGAGCTTCATTATGTAAAGATCTGAGCTCACAGGACAGCTTGGAATTATTTTAAAGGACCATTACAACACCATATGGTCGTTACAACACAAAATGGACATTTTCACTTGCCAAAAATTGATTGAAGACTGAATACAGTTCATGAAAGGTTATTTCTGCCTAAATATGACTTGATCTCATCCTGGATCTTCATAATATAAAGATCTGAACTCACAGGACAGCTTGGAATTCCTTGAAAGGACCATTACAACACAAAATGGGCATTTTCACTTGCCAGGAAATGATTGAAGGCCAAATGCAGTTCATGAAAGGTGATTTCTGCCTAAAATTGACTTGATCTCATCCTGGATCTTCATAATATACAGATCTGAACTCGCAGGACAGCTTGGAATTATTTTAAAGGACCATTACAACACCATATGGTTGTTACAACACAAAATGGGCATTTTCACTTGCCAAAAATTGATTGAAGGCCAAATGCAGTTAATGAAAGGTGATTTCTGTCTAAATATGACTTCATGTCATCCTGGATCTTCATAATATAAAGATCTGAGCTCACAGGACAGCTTGGAATTATTTTAAAGGACCATTACAACACCATATGGTCGTTACAACACAAAATGGGTATTTTCACTTGCCAAAAATTGATTGAAGGCCAAATATAGTTCATGAAAGATGATTTCTGCCTAAATGTGACTTGATCTCATCCTGGATATTCAAAATATAAAGATCTGAACTCACAGGACAGCTTGGAATTCTTTTAAAAGACCATTGCAACACAAAATGGGAATTTTCACTTGCCATAAATTGATTGAAGGCCAAATGCAGTTAATGAAAGGTGATTTCTGTCTAAATATGACTTCATGTCATCCTGGATCTTCATAATATAAAGATCTGAGCTCACAGGACAGCTTGGAATTATTTTAAAGGACCATTACAACACCATATGGTCGTTACAACACAAATTCGGCATTTTCACTTGCCAAAAATTGATTGAAGGCCAAATGCAGTTAATGAAAGGTGATTTCGGTCTAAATATGACTTGATCTCATCGTGGATCTTCATAATATAAAGATCTGAACTCACAGGACAGCTTGGAATTATTTTAAAGGACCATTGCAACACAAAATGGGCATTTTCACTTGCCAAAAATTGATTGAAGGCCAAATGCAGTTAATGAAAAATGATTTCTATCTAAATATGACTTGATCTCATCCTGGATCTTCATAATATAAAGATCTGAACTCACAGGACAGCTTGGAATTATTTTAAAGACCCATTGCAACACAAAATGGGCATTTTCACTTGCCAAAAATTGATTGAAGGATAAATACAGTTCATGAAAGGTGATTTCTGCCTAAATATGACTTGATCTCATCCTGGAGCTTCATAATGTAAAGATCCGAGCTCACAGGACAGCTTGGAATTCCTTGAAAGGACCATTACAACACAAAATGGGCATTACAACACAAAATGGGAATTTTCACTTGCCATAAATTGATTGAAGGCCAAATGCAGTTAATGAAAGGTGATTTCTGCCTAAAATTGACTTGATCTCATCCTGGATCTTCATAATATAAAGATCTGAGCTCACAGGACAGCTTGGAATTATTTTAAAGGACCATTACAACACCATATGGTCGTTACAACACAAAATGGGTATTTTCACTTGCCAAAAATTGATTGAAGGCCAAATGCACTTCATGAAAAGTGATTTCTGCCTAAATATGACTTGATCTCATCCTGGAGCTTCATAATGTAAAGATCTGAACTCACAGGACAGCTTGGACTTCTTTTAAAGGACCATTACAACACCATATGGTTGTTACAACACAAAATGGGCATTACAACACAAAATGGGCATTTTCACTTGCCAAGAATTGATTGAAGACTGAATACAGTTCATGAAAGGTGATTTCTGCCTAAATATGACTTGATCTCATCCTGGATCTTCATAATATAAAGATCTGAACTCACAGGACAGCTTGGAATTATTTTAAAAGACAATTACAACACCATATGGTTGTTACAACACAAAATGGACATTTTTACTTGCCAAAAATTGATTGAAGGCCAAATGCAGTTAATGAAAAATGATTTCTATCTAAATATGACTTGATCTCATCCTGGAGCTTCATTATGTAAAGATCTGAACTCACAGGACAGCTTGGAATTCTTTTAAAGGACCATTACAACACAAAATGGACGTTACAACACAAATTGGGCATTTTCACTTGCCAAAAATTGATTGAAGGCCAAATGCAGTTAATGAAAGGTGATTTCTGTCTAAATATGACTTGATCTCATCCTGGAGCTTCATAATGTAAAGATCTGAAGTCACAGGACAGCTTGGAATTATTTTATAAAACCATTACAACACAAAATGGGCATTTTCACTTGCCAAGAATTGATTGAAGGCTGAATACAGTTCATGAAAGGTGATTTCTGCCTAAATATGACTTGATCTCATCCTGGATCGTCATATTATAAAGATCCAAGCTCACAGGACAGCTTGGAATTCCTTAAAACGACCATTACAACACCATATGGTTGTTACAACACAAAATGGACATTTTCACTTGCCAAAAATTGATTGAAGGCCAAATGCACTTCATGAAAAGTGATTTCTGCCTAAGTATGACTTGATCTCATCCTGGATCTTCATATTATAAAGATCGGAGCTCACAGGACAGCTTGGAATTCCTTGAAAGGACCATTACAACACAAAATGGGCATTACAACACAAAATGGGCATTTTCACTTGCCAAAAATTGATTGAAGGCCAAATGTAGTTCATGAAAGATGATTTCTGCCTAAATATGACTTGATCTCATCCTGGATATTCAAAATATAAAGATCTGAACTCACAGGACAGCTTGGTATTCTTTTAAAAGACCATTACAACACAAAATGGGCATTTTCACTTGCCATAAATTGATTGAAGGCCAAATGCAGTTAATGAAAGGTGATTTCTGCCTAAATATGACTTGATCTCATCCTGGAGCTTCATAATGTAAAGATCTGAACTCACAGGACAGCTTGGAATTATTTTAAAGGACCGTTACAACACCATATGGTCGCTAGAACACAAAATGGGCATTTTTACTTGCCAAAAATTGATTGAAGGCCAAATGCAGTTAATGAAAGGTGATTTCTGCCTAAATATGACTTGATCTCATCCTGGAGCTTCATAATGTAAAGATCTGAAGTCACAGGACAGCTTGGAATTATTTTATAAAACCATTACAACACAAAATGGGTATTTTCACTTGCCAAAAATTGATTGAAGGCTGAATACAGTTCATGAAAGGTGATTTCGGCCTAAATATGACTTGATCTCATCCTGGATCTTCATAATGTAAAGATCTGAACTCACAGGACAGCTTGGAATTCGTTTAAAGGACCATTACAACACCATATGGTCGTTACAACACAAAATGGGCATTTTCACTTGCCAAAAATTGATTGAAGGCCAAATGCAGTTAATGAAAGGTGATTTCGGTCTAAATATGACTTGATCTCATCCTGGAACTTCATAATGTAAAGATCTGAACTCACAGGACAGCTTGGAATTATTTTAAAGGACCATTATAAAACAAAATGGGCATTACAACACAAAATGGGCATTTTCACTTGCCAAAAATTGATTGAAGGCCAAATGTCGTTCATGAAAGGTGATTTCTATCTAAATATGACTTGATCTCATTCTGGATCTTCATAATATAAAGATCTGAGCTCACAGGACAGCTTGGAATTCCTTGAAAGGACCATTACAACACAAAATGGGCATTTTCACTTGCCAAGAAATGATTGAAGGACAAATGCAGTTAATGAAAGGTGATTTCTGCCTAAATATGACTTAATCTCATCCTGGATCTTCATAATATACAGATCTGAACTCGCAGGACAGCTTGGAATTATTTTAAAGGACCATTACAACACCATATGGTTGTTACAACAAAAAATGGGCATTACAACACAAAATGGGCATTTTCACTTGCCAAAAATTGATTGAAGGCTAAATACAGTTAAATAATAATAAAATTATTATTATTATAAAATAATAAAATCATACAGAGAGTGAAGAAGTCGACCAAGAAGCTTCCATCATGGAAAATGTGAGATTTGATTACTTTTTGAATGTTTTATATCGATTTTACCGGACTGCACCGGATCAATCCATCTATTCGTTTGAAAAGAGAGAGAAAAAAAAGAGGCCAAACATATGCATAAAATAATTTTATGACAAATATTAAGATTGAAATGTGCAAATGAAGTATTATCGAATTAGAAACAGAACATTAATGTGAACACTGGATAAAAATCATGTTGACGTATCATATGGAGTCAGAGGTTTTCAGAGGGGAGTTTGTATATCTCTTTTTTCTATAATTATTTATGGTATTCTTCCGGACATTTCATGTTAAATTATCATTCATCATCATCATAATTAATTTTGGTGAATTCAGGAGAAATCTACAGACGCAGATAAACAAAATATTTAAATACATTTATTTTCTTTTATATTTTATTTTATTTTATTTTATTAAAAAATGAGTGTGTTTTTAGCATCATCTTTACTCTGTATTTCTCTTTTATTTTATGGAAGCAAAATAGTCCAAAATCATAAAATTGACCAGTTTTTATTATGCAGTCTCTGCTGAAACTATACTATCTAATAAGTAATTTATGTCACACATTTAAATAAACAAATATTGTCTGAGGGGAAGCCCAGAGTCTCTGACTTTGAAAGCCTGCACTAGAGGTTAGATGAGCACAGCCTGTCACTTGTTCTCTCCTAGATAAATGTGTGTTAATGAGGAAAGAATAGAATTCTATGAGTGATAGGGCTCAGACATTTATGTTGCTCACATGTGATTATCTAAGAGAAGTTCATTTTTTGCTGGAAATGTGTTCACATTATTTGGTGCTGTTTGTTGCACATTATGTACTTGTAAGGCCTCATTCCAACGTGTGTGTATTGTTTCAGTGTAATGTGGCAATCCAGGACCATGACTACAGCCAAAAAAGACAAATGTCTGCATGTCAGTCAGAGAGAACAAAGAAGCCTGCAGCTCACAGGCAGTGTCCATGCTGCAGGGACAACCAGGTTAGAAATCTGGGTTTTATTTGAATACATTTATTTTTTAAAGGTTTATGTCCCAAATTGTTCAAAATGTCATTCTTCAGAACGAGAGAATGAGACTGGTGGACCACAGCCTGGCAAGCCACAGAAGAGAGCCAGGAAGTAGGAACTGAGCTCCACTCCATCCTCCACCTACAACCTGCCTCATCCACCGACAAACCTATCATCCACTTTAAGGCTCAAAATGACAAAAGACATCCAAAAGACAAACCCATCTCAGACAACAGCATCCAAACACCACCTGAAGTCTCCTTTAACTTTACCTGCAAGCTTCCAGCTGCAGACTCTGACCACCACCTGTAACACAAGCCTCTGACTACCAACTTCAGCCAACAAGCTACAGGTCTTCTCCAGACTCTGGAAAACAGCTGACTACCGGCCCTCCACCAAACAGATTCAGTCTAAATACTGCAAGCCTACCTGCAGGCCACCTCAACCTGTAGACTGTGGCATGCAGCTGTATCCTGACCCTCCACCTGCCAACTTCTTCCACCAAACTGCAGGCTGCCTCCACCTACAGACTCTGGCAAGCATCTGTAACCTGATGCTCCATCTGCCAGCCTCTGTCTCCAGCTTTCAGGCTGCCTCCACCTGCAGCCTGGCAAGCAGCTGGAGCCTGATCTCCACCTGACAGCCTCTTCCACAAGTGTGCAGCCCGCCTCCATCTGTTGACTCTATCAAGCAGCTGTAGTCCAAATCTCTTCCTACCAACCCTTACCCACAGACCACCTCCACCTGCAGACTGTGACAAACAGATATGGCCTGACCATCCACCTGCCAGCCTTTGACAACAATCTGTAAGCAACATCCAATGTCCACTAAGACGCTGGCAGGTGGAGGGTCAGGGTACAGCTGCTCGCCAGAGTCTCCAGGTGGAGGGGACCTGCAGGCTAGTGGCAGAGGCAGGTGGAGGGTCAGGCTCGAGCTGCTTGCCACTGTCTGCAGGTGGAGGAGGTCTGAAGACTGGAGCCAGAGGCTGATAGGTGGAAGGTCAGTTCTAGCTTCTTTCCAGAGTCTGTAGGTGGGGGCAGCCTGAAGACTGGAGGCAGAGAATGATAGGTGGAGGGACGGTCAAAGGTGCTTCCCAGAGTCTGCAGGTGGAGGCTTTCTGCAGGTTGGACGCAGAAGCTGGTAGATGGGGGTCAGTCAAAGCTGGGCAAGCAGCTGTACCCTGGTGGTGGGGCATGGTAAACACTTTCAAATGACATAAACAGGTTTGGTACCCATGTGGGTCACAGAAGAAATACAATAAGAGAAGCTCAGACTGTGACAACATGACATGTAAGAAGTGCACAGATATGACTGACTACAGAGGAGGTGATATTAAAGGGTCAGTTCACCTAAAATACAGTAAAAAGTGAAAATCAGCAGACAGCAGAGACTTTTGAGACGTTTGTGCTGTTAGCTACGTGGATAACGCCGCCTCCTAGAGGTTGAAGGACGCAACTGTCAGCACCCACAGGGCCAGATGTGCAGCGTAAATTCAATAAATGTGAATTAAAGCAGCTGTGCTAAAATACAGTAAAAAGTGAAAATCAGCAGACAGCAGAGACTTTTGAGACGTTTGTGCTGTTAGCTACGTGGATAACGCCGCCTCCTAGAGGTTGAAGGACGCAACTGTCAGCACCCACAGGGCCAGATGTGCAGCGTAAATTCAATAAATGTGAATTAAAGCAGCTGTGCTGATAATAATCATAATCAACAAGGTGACACCAGAAACACAAAATCTTTCATTTAATTTTCAAAATACAAGAAAAACAGTAGAAGGAACACGTAGAAGTCATAGAAAAATGTTGCAGTTTGGTTGTTACAGCGTTTATAAAGGGTTTTATAAATTCATCCGACAGCCGAAGAAACGGGAAGAAAATATTTTGTCTTTCTATGTATCAGGAGACACAGAAACACATTCTGACTTTTTCTGACTCTAACTATCAAGTGACAGTGTACCTGTCTGAAGTCAGTGTGCTGGTTGAATCTCCATCAGCTCCATCTGCTGCTCCTGAGCCTGGACCATGAACGCCTCTCTGATGTCCTCCGTGGTGCAGCGGTCCATCAACACCGGGACCTGACCGACGCAGATACACACACACACACACACACACAGAAAGGAGGAGCAACACTAATCATGTGATCCAGGCAGAGTACCTGAGATCAAAGGTGTTAATTTTGTTCAGTCTCCATTTTGCAGAGAAGACGAAGGAAAACTGAAGGCCGAGGCAGGGTGAGTGTTTTTATGATGATTATTATTTTTCCTGTCAGTTTTCTCTCTGTGGACTGTGGATGAAAGAAATGTTTGAATGAACTCAACTGTGTCATCTGTGACACAAAGTCTTAACTGGCTGAATAATTCACATCAAACCTGCTGAAACAAAGAAAAGATTTAAAGAACAGTGAGCAGGTGGAGAGCCCACTGCTTTATACTGTATACTGTGTGTATGTGTGTATTTATGTGTGTGTGTGTGAGAGACTCACTCACACTCACTACAGACTTGTTGATTGTTCCTTGTGTCCTGAGCTCACAGTCAGTGTTAATATTTAACTTCTCAGATGGACTGAAGTCCAAATCAAATCAAATCAAATTTTATTGGCGCAGCCCAAAGTACATTTGCCTCAGAGGGTTTTACAATCTGTACAGGGAGCGACACCCTCTGTCCTTAGACAATTGTACAATTACAATGAATGATAAAATAACAATGAATTACAATGAATGATAAAATGACAATGAATTACAATGAATGATGGAATGAACACAGTAGCAGTGGAACCTGTGATAGAGATGGAGAGACATAGACGTTAGACATTAACTAACTATAAATGTGTAATGGAGATATAGTAGCAATAATGACAGTAATAATATATGTAGTGCATGTCATGCAGGACCACAGCAGCAGATAACCTGATCCATGAGAACCTACCGGACAAGAGAGCACAGAAAAAAAAAAATATAAAATATATCTATCTATCTATCTATCTATCTATCTATCTATCTATCTATCTATCTATGACAGAGAGACAGAGAGAGAGTTTTCAGTAAAGGGAGATGTGACTGCATCTTCACCCAATACCATGCCTGATTAGGCATAACCCGGAAAGAGACGGACAGACAAAGAGAGAGAGATAGAGAGAGAGAGAGAGGGAGGGAGGGAGGGAGGGAGGGAGGGGGAGTCCCCTGGCAGTTTAGTGGAGTGGAGTGGGTGATCCCATCTAAAGTAACTAAGTCTCTAGAAAGGGAGTTTCTGAGGTGTTTGGGTCCAATTACAAGATCTTCAGTTTTGTCTGAATTTAAAATCAGAAAATTATTATCCAACTTTTTATATCCTTAAGGCATGCTTGGAGTTTAGTTAACTGATTGGTTTCATCAGGCTTGATCAATAAATATAATTGGGTGTCATTAGCATACCAATGAAAATTAATGATGTTATAATAATAATAATAATAATAATAATAATAATAATAATAATAATAATAATAATAATGTTCCCTAGAGGAAGCATATATAAAGTGAATGGAAGTGGTCCTTGTACAGAAACTTGTGGGACTCCGTGACAAACTTTGGTATGCATGGAGGATTCATTATTGACGTGAACAAACTGAGATCGATCTAAGAAATACGACTTAAACCAGCTTAGGGCGGTTCCTTAGATGCCAATTAGATGTCCCAGTCTCTGTAAAAGAATTTGATGGTCTATGGTGTCAAATGCGACACTAAGATCTAACAGGACGAGTACAGAGATGACTCCTTTGTCTGATGCCATTAGGTCATTTGTGACTTTGACTAGTGCGGTTTCTGTGCTATGATGCACTCTAAATCCTGACTGGAAATCCTCAAATAAACTGTTCCTATGGAGAGAACCACACAGCTGATTAGCTACAGCTTTCTCAAGTATCTTAGAGAGAAAGGGAAGGTTTGATATCGGTCTATAATTGGCTAAAACCTCTGGATCTAGAGTGGGCTTTTTAAGAAGAGGTTTAATTACAGCTACTTTAAAGGACTGTGGTACATATTCTGATAATAAAGACAGATTAATCATATCCAATAAAGAAGGGCTAACTAGGTAAAACATCCTTGAGCAGCCTGGTTGGAATGGGGTCTAAGAGACAGGTTCACGGCTTAGATGAAGAAAATTATTTAAGTTATTGTCAGGACTGGACTCAAAGGAGGACTCAGATGCAGAGATGAACGGAGAGCGGTTTTATTGCTCACACAAAAAATCCTCGTCTGAGTGAGGCTATAAAAGGCCTGAACTAAGGAAAACAGAAAATCACTCCTAAGGAGGAAAAAAACACTAATCTTCTCTATATAAGGTTAACAAACTCAAAATCACTCTTAACGAGGAAAAACAAAAGGCTATGAAATTTTAACTTAAAGCGCTCCAACGAGGCTGAAAATAAAACTATACTATTCTGAAAGAAACAAAAAGCTAGACTACAAAATTACAACTCAAAATCACTCTTACGAGGACAGACAAAAACAAAACACAAGAGCTATCGAACATGAACTGTGGACTGTGACAAAAAGGCTTGGGTGCACGCTGCAGGAGACGAAACACTTCGGCACAAGACAAAGGGAGACGCAGACAATATATACACTAGGTAACAGGGAACAGGTGGAAACAATCAGGGCGGGGAAGACAATCAGACCGGTGACACATGAGGAAGGGCAAGTGACCTGAAACGAGAGGAGAGTTAACTTTCAAAATAAAACAGGAAGTGACAAGACAAGACAAAAACCCCAACTTGACCTCACCGCTGTGTGACAGTACCCCCCCCCCTAGGGCCGACAGCTGACGGCCCAGGCTGGTCAGGGTGGTCTCTGTAAAACTCCTCAATAAGGCTGTGGTCCATGATGTATCGTGAAGGCACCCATTGTCGCTCCTCCGGACCGTACCCCTCCCAGTCCACTAGGTACTGCCTGCCCCGGCCCCGGTTGCGCACAGCCAGTAGCTTCTTGACCTTATAGACCGGGCCGCCGTCCACTACCTCAGGGGGAGGAGGGGGTGGGAGGGCTGGGACTAAGGGGCTCACCTTGACCGGTTTGACCTGACTTACATGGAAGGTAGGGTGAACACGGAGAGACCGGGGCAGACGAAGGCGAACCGCTGCAGGTCCGATAACCTTGGTGATGGGGAACGGCCCCACAAAACGCGGTGCCAGCTTCTTGGAGAGGGCTTTGAGGTGAAGATTCTTGGCGGAGAGCCACACCCTCTGGCCTGGCTGGTACGCTGGCGCGGGTCGTCTGTTCCGGTCCGCGGCCCTTTTGACCCGGTCCCCCTGGCGGATGAGGAGCTGCCGGGCGGCTGCCCAGACTTGTCGGCATCGGCGGATCATGGCATGGGCTGAGGGCACCGACACTTCAGGCTCCTCGTCTGCAAAGACCGGAGGCTCATAACCGTACACGCATTTGAAAGGGGAAAAACCTGTGGCTGAGGTGGGCAGAGAGTTGTGAGCGTATTCCACCCAGACCAGGTGTTTGCTCCACATTGAGGGGTTCTGGGATACCAGACATCGGAGGCCGGTCTCTAGCTGCTGGTTTAGGCGCTCGGTCTGGCCGTTGGCCTCCGGGTGATAGCCCGACGTAAGGCTGACGGTGGCTCCGATGAGTCGGCAAAACTCCCTCCAGAAGCAGGATATGAACTGGGGCCCCCGGTCGGAAACGATGTCCCTAGGAAAGCCGTGGACTCGGAAGACATGGTGAATCATAATTTCAGCCGTCTTTTTGGCTGACGGCAACTTGGGCAATGCTATGAATCTTGTCATTTTTGAAAACCTGTCCACCACCGTAAGAACCGTGGTTTTACCTTGGGAGACCGGGAGCCCCGTGACAAAGTCCATAGAGATGTTGGCCCATGGTCTGGTGGGGATGGGAAGTGGTTGGAGAAGTCCCATTCGCCGACCGGAAGACGTCTTATTCCTGGCACAGACCGAGCAAGCCTCGACGTATTCCCGGACGTCCCGCTCCATGGACCGCCACCAGAACCTCCGAGTGATGGCAAACATGGTCCTGCGAACCCCCGGATGACAGGTAAGCAGCGAGGTGTGAGCCCAGTGGATCACCTGTGGGCGCAGCTCAACTGGAACAAACAATCGGTTCTCAGGACACCCACTAGGTGGCGGGCTCTCACCAATTGCCTGCTTGACCTCATTTTCTATCTGCCAAGTCACCGCTCCGACCACACAGGTTCGTGGAAGGATGGGCTCTGGTTCTTTGGCAACAGGCTCGGGGTCGTAGAGACGTGACAGGGCATCAGGCTTGATGTTCTGGGACCCCGGCCTGTAAGAGAGAGAAAACGAGAAACGGTTAAAAAAGAGGGCCCACCTGGCCTGGCGCGAATTCAGTCTCTTAGCTTTACGTATATACTCCAGGTTCTTATGGTCGGTCCAGACGATAAACGGGTGTTCCGCCCCCTCAAGCCAGTGTCTCCATTCTTCCAAGGCCAGCTTGACCGCCAACAGCTCCCGATTGCCGACGTCATAGTTCTGCTCTGCCCGGGACAGACGGCGCGACAAGAAGGCGCAGGGATGCATCTTTCCGTCTATTTCCGAGCGCTGGGAGAGGACCGCTCCGATCCCCTCGTTGGAGGCGTCCACCTCCACCACAAACTGCCGCCGGGGATCAGGCATAGTGAGGATGGGGGCCGTGGTGAAGCGGGCCTTGAGGTGTTGAAAGGCAGCCTCCGCCTCCGGGGACCAGCGGAAGCGCTCCTTTGTAGAGGTTAGGGCATGGAGCGGGGCTGCTATTGCGCTGAAGTTTCTGATAAACCGCCTATAAAAGTTAGCAAAACCGAGGAACTGCTGGACTTTTTTGCGGCTATCAGGTGTGGGCCAGTCGGCCACAGCGCTCACTTTAGCCGGATCCATCTGCACCCTTCCAGGGGCTACGATGAAACCCAGGAAGGAGATGGTGTCGGCATGAAACTCGCTCTTTTCTGCTTTTACATAGAGCTTGTTCTCCAACAAGCGTTGGAGAACCTGGGTCACATGGTTTTTATGTGTTTCTTGGTCAGGAGAGTAAATAAGTATGTCATCTAGGTATACATATACAAATCGGTCTAAAAAGTCCCGGAGCACATCATTGATCATGGCCTGGAAAACCGCTGGGGCATTGGTAAGACCAAAAGGCATGACTAAATACTCATAGTGGCCACTAGGAGTGTTAAAACCGGTTTTCCATTCGTCACCTTCCCTGATCCTGATTAAATGATAAGCATTGCGCAAGTCTAATTTGGTAAATACCTTAGCTTGTTGAAGTTGGTCAAACACAGAGGTCATGAGTGGCAGGGGGTAACGATTCTTTATGGTGATGGCGTTTAGGGGGCTGTAATCAATGCAGGGCCGGAGAGATCCGTCCTTCTTCCCCACAAAGAAAAACCCGGCCCCCGCTGCTGATGAGGAAGGACGGATAAGCCCCGCCTTCAATGATGATTCAATGTACTCTTTCATGGCTGCCCTCTCCGGGCCGGAGATGGAGTACAACCGGCCCTTGGGAATGGGAGAACCAGGAATCAAGTCTATGGCACAGTCATACGGTCGGTGAGGAGGAAGTGTCAAGGCCTTAGCTTTGCTAAAAACCTCGCTGAGATGGTGGTAGCAGGGAGGCACAGACCTCAGATCGGGGTTCTCAGAGTCTGTGGCAGATGTGACAGAAAAATGGTTAACAGAGGTCATGTTAAGCCCCTGAAGTGAAACAGGGTTGCAGTGGATCCCACAATCCTCCCCCCATCCCATGACTGCCCCTGTCCTCCAGTTTATGTGGGGGTTGTGTTGACACAACCAAGGAAATCCCAGGACGAGAGTTTGAGAGGCAGTCTCAATTAAATACAAGTTCAAAAACTCCCTATGCTCCTGGATCTGCAGTTCCAATGGTTCAGTAATGTGTGTGATTAGGAACAAATCCTTCCCATTGAGAGCCCTGGCCCTGATGGGGCTGGCCAGGGGCTCTGACTTTAACCCCAATTTCTCCGCCAAACCCCTGTCAATTAAATTTTCGTCAGCCCCAGAGTCTATGAATGCCTCAATGTCAATAGTGGTGGTCTGGTGTGTTACCTTGGCTGGGGTTAAACTGCGCATAACAATGGCTGTGGCTGGAGAACGACTCACCTCCCGGGGTTTTTCCCTGTCAGTGGACACAGGATCAAAAGTTCTCATGAGAGCAGTCTTAAAGTCCGTGAGGGAAGAGCAGAGCGGAGAGTCACGAGCCCACTCTGCGGTGGCCCAAGCCTTGGCTCTCCCTGTCAGGTGGGAAATCATGAATGCAATTTTTGATCTGTCGGTGATGAAAGCCTGTGGGAGCTGCTCAAAATGGATCGAGCAATCAATGAGAAAGGCTCTGCACAGTCCTGGTTCCCCAGCATAACGCTCCGGGGGTGCCAGCTTGATTCCCACCCCTGCGCCCTGGGATGGAGCCCCCGCCGCCGCCACTGCCGCTGCTGCTGCTGGAGACTCCGGCGTCGCAGGTGGCTGGGTAGTCTGCCTTAGGTGGTGCACCAGCTCTCTCACCTGGAATGACAGCTCGGCAAACTGCGATGCCATCGCCGTCTGAAGCTCTTCCTGCTGGGTGATGCGGGCTTCCTGAGCCCGTAACTTGGCCGCCCACTGGCCAGTCTCTGCTGAGTCCATACTGGCCGAAGTGTACTGTCAGGACTGGACTCAAAGGAGGACTCAGATGCAGAGATGAACGGAGAGCGGTTTTATTGCTCACACAAAAAATCCTCGTCTGAGTGAGGCTATAAAAGGCCTGAACTAAGGAAAACAGAAAATCACTCCTAAGGAGGAAAAAACACTAATCTTCTCTATATAAGGTTAACAAACTCAAAATCACTCTTAACGAGGAAAAACAAAAGGCTATGAAATTTTAACTTAAAGCGCTCCAACGAGGCTGAAAATAAAACTATACTATTCTGAAAGAAACAAAAAGCTAGACTACAAAATTACAACTCAAAATCACTCTTACGAGGACAGACAAAAACAAAACACAAGAGCTATCGAACATGAACTGTGGACTGTGACAAAAAGGCTTGGGTGCACGCTGCAGGAGACGAAACACTTCGGCACAAGACAAAGGGAGACGCAGACAATATATACACTAGGTAACAGGGAACAGGTGGAAACAATCAGGGCGGGGAAGACAATCAGACCGGTGACACATGAGGAAGGGCAAGTGACCTGAAACGAGAGGAGAGTTAACTTTCAAAATAAAACAGGAAGTGACAAGACAAGACAAAAACCCCAACTTGACCTCACCGCTGTGTGACAGTTATTTGATAAAGTGTAAAAAAAACAGTCTAAATATATATCAGGTTTTCCAGCTATTTCCAAACTTACTGTATTAGAATGCTGATCATTGCCTGTTGAGTGCAAGAAGTGATGAATTTTGTCTCTAATGGTTATAATTTTATCATGAAAGAAGTTCATGAAGTCATTACTACTTAGGAATAGATGGCTCAGTAGAGCTGTGGCTCTCTGTTAGCCTGGCTACAGTGCTAAAGAGAAACCTGGGGTTGTTCTTATTATCCTTATATCCTTATCCTCTATTAATGAAGAGTAATCGGCTGTTCTGGCATTACGGAGAGCCTTCCTGTATGTTTTAAGATTATCTTGCCAGACTAAACGAAATTCTTCCACTTTAGTGGCACGCCATTTGCGTTCAGATTGACGTGACTCTTGCTTTAAGTTACGAGTCTGCTGGCTATGTTTATTGATCTTCTTTTTCAGAGGTGCAATAGAGAGTTTGTCGAAAGTTGTCTGTAATGAGCCTGTGGTACTATCAACAAGATGACATGGCATTGAAATCAGTACTGAAGGAATCACTTCCTTAAATTTGGCTACAGCACAATCAGATCAATACATCTGACAATACATCTGCTGTAGGAGTTTCTGCAAAAATGCTTATAGTATGATAATATATGAACTCGGAGGTTATTAAAAAATGGTCAGACAGAAGAGGATCCTGTGGGAAGACTATTAGATGATCAATTTCAATGCCATATGAGAGAACAAGATCAAGGATGTGGTTCAGACAATGAGTCGGTTTATTTACAGTCTGACAGAAGTCAATTCCGAAGATGAATGTTTGTGTGGAGGAAGAGGAGGACAGAGAAGAGTCTGCAGGATCCAACTGTCTGTCTATGAAGAGTGACCGGTCCAGATATCTTCCTCTATTCTTTAGTGATGAACCTGGAACCTCAGACACAAAGTAAGAGAGCTAATACCAACTAATTTATTTGACTAATTTTCAGTACCCTCGGTTGATTTTTGTGTTTCTGTGTTAAATTTTCTACCTATCTATGAATTTAAGTAAAACTGAACAAACTCACAAAGACAAATCCTTTGTGTTGTCTTCCTCTCTGTACAAGCCTGTTTCCAAAAAAGTTTTCCTGCTGTGTAAAATGTGAACAGAAACAAAATGTGATGATGTGAAAACACTGAAACTCCATTTTTAATGACCTGAGGGCCTGAAGATCTCCGACATCCAGTGTTTGTTTTTGGCCTTGTCTCTTGCGTACAGAGATTTCTTCTGCTTCTCTGAATCTTTGAATGATATTATGAACTGTAGATGGGGTTAGGGTTAGGGTTAGCAGTTTGTGTCTTTAGAGCTTCCTGAATGACTTTCATCAGAGAATTTATGAAAGATTTGTGTGGTATAAATAAAACATGTTGGTGTTTGCAGAGTTCAGTCCATTAGACAGAGAACAGAGTCTCCAGGATCCAGCTGTCTGTCTATGAAGAGTGACCGGTCCAAATATCTTCCTCCATTCTTCAGTGATGAACCTGGACCCTCAGACACAAAGTAAGAGACTGTTTTTACTGTAAACTGACCTGATGAAGATGATGCATTGATGATGAAGACAAAGTGCTCAAAGATTCATATTCATGATGACTGAATGTTTAATGAGACAGACAGACAGGAGAAGCTGTTAATGAAGGTTCGGGACAGCAGTAGAGTTGAAATCAAATCATCTATATCACAGACTGAAAGCTGAATTCAAACAGAAGAGTCACACAGGAGTCATCAGTCAGCATGCTGTTGACAAGCCTCATCAAGGCGAATCTGCTTCCCTCTGCTCTCATCTGGATAACTTCCAGACATGCAGCAGCCAATCAGATCCCTCCATCATGTGTTGACGGGGGTAACAGAAGTACGAGGCTTCACTGACGCTCAGAAGGAGGAGTACTTCAGGAGGAGAGTCAGTGATGAAGATCTGTCCAGCAGAATCATCTCACACATCAAGACCTCCAGGAGCCTCCACGTCATGTGTCTGATCCCAGTCTTCTGCTGGATCAGTGCTACAGTTCTGGACCACATGTTGACCACAGACCAGAGAGGAGAGCTGCCCAAGACCCTGACTGACATGTACTCACACTTCCTGCTGGTTCAGACAAAGAGGAAGAAGAAGAAGTACGATGAAGGACATGAGACGAGTCCACAGGAGCTGACGGAGGCTGACAGGGAAGTTCTTCTGAAGCTGGGGAGGCTGGCGTTTGAACAGCTGAAGAAAGGAAACATCATGTTCTACCAAGAAGACCTGGAGCAGTGTGGTCTGGATGTCACAGAGGCCTTGGTGTACTCAGGAGTTTGTACAGAGATCTTCAAAAGAGAGAGTGTGATCTTCCAGAAAACAGTCTACTGCTTTGTTCATTTGAGCATTCAGGAGTTTCTGGCTGCAGTCTACCTGTTCCACTGTTACAACAACAAGAAGACAGAGGTACTGAAGGACTTCCTGGGGAAAGACGACAAACAAAGTGACTAAGAACCAAAGTCTTTGTCTTGTTGCATCGACAAACACTAGCTTTACATTGTTGCTCTATTTTCCAGCACAGTCTTTCACAGAGTGGTGAACCCTTCCCCATCTTTACTTCACAAAGCTCTTTTTAGACACAATCATGTTACTAACCCATTGACAGTGAACTTAATTCATTGTGAGATGTAATCTGATCTAAGAGGACTAAAAGAAACTTTGAAAGCTCCTAATTATGGACAGCAGTCTGTGTCTTTAGCTTCCTGGATGACTTTCATCAGAGAATTTATCAAAGATTCATGTGGTATAAATAAAAACATGTTGGTGTTTGCAGAGTTCAGTCCAACAGATGGAGAGCAGAGTCTCCAGGATCCAGCTGTCTGTCTATGAAGAGTGACCAGTCCAAATATCTTCCTCCATTCTTCAGTGATGAACCTGGACCCTCAGACACAAAGTAAGAGACTGTTTTTATTGTAAACTGACCTGATGAAGATGATGCATTGATGATGAAGACAAAGTGCTCAAAGATTCATATTCATGATGACTGAATGTTTAATGAGACAGACAGACAGGAGAAGCTGTTAATGAATGATCATGACAGCAGGAGAATTGAAATCAAATCATCTTCATCACAGACTGAAAGCTGAATTCCAACAGAAAAGTAACGACACTTTTACTCTGTGAACTTCCAGAACCAGACCTGGACTGCAGACAGCCAGTCAGACCAGAACTGTACAAAGTAAGACTGTCCATCTTTAAAGTGTAACCTGCTGCATTTCATCACATTACGTTTATTTAGAGACTTCAAATTTGTGCATTCAACCCCAAAACTGAAGAATCATCAAAGTACATCAGCTTCATCAAACAAGCTGAACAGCTTCAAGTGCTACAGTTAGTTTGAGAGTTTCCAGGCTGAACTTGTGGACAGTTTCTGCTGTCCTGATGTCAGTGAGGAGTTCCTTCCACCATTGTGGATCCAGGACAGCAAACAGTCAGGATGTTGTTGAGCAGTAACTGGCTGATGTTCAACCTAAACTGGACTTTCTAACATTTACTTCTCTATATATTATAATACTGATGTTTGTGTTGTTGATGCTGAAATAATCAGCTGATTGGCATTTTTTCTTTGTTCTGTCTCAAACTTCTGTCTCTGTTTCAGTGAGTGGTGGTCTGCAGGAGGTTTTAGATGAACATAAGATCAGTCTGAAGACGAGATGTGAACGTGTGCCTGAAGGAAGTGATGAAACAGGAAGTGGAACCCTCCTCAACAGGATCTACACTGAGCTCTACATCACAGAGGGACAAAGTGAAGAGGTTAATACCCAACATGAAATAAGGCAGCTTGAGACAGCTTCCAAGAAGAAGGAGACTCTCCATGACACTCCCATCAAATGCCACAACATCTTTAAAGCCTTACCTGACCAACAGAGACACATCAGAGTCGCTCTGACCAACGGCGTCGCTGGCGTTGGAAAAACTTTCTCAGTGCTGAAGTTCACTCTGGACTGGGCAGCGGGCTCGGAGAACCAAGATGTCAGTCTGGTGGTTCTGCTCTCGTTCAGGGAGCTGAATTTGATCAAAGATGAGCGGTTCAGTCTTCTCAGGCTGCTCCATGTTTTCCATCCAACATTACAGAAGGTCACAGCTGAGAAGCTCGCTGTGTGTAAACTTCTGCTAATCTTTGATGGCCTGGATGAAAGCAGACTTTCACTGGATTTCAACAACAAAGAGGTTGTGTCTGATGTCACACAGGAGTCATCAGTCAGCATGCTATTGACAAGCCTCATCAAGGCGAATCTGCTTCCCTTGGCTCTCATCTGGATAACTTCCAGACCTGCAGCTGCCAATCAGATCCCTCCTTCATATGTTGACAGGGTAACAGAAGTACGAGGCTTCACTGATGCTCAGAAGGAGGAGTACTTCAGGAGGAGAGTCAGTGATGAAGATCTGTCCAGCAGAATCATCTCACACATCAAGACCTCCAGGAGCCTCCACATCATGTGTCTGATCCCAGTCTTCTGCTGGATCACTGCTACAGTTCTGGACCACATGTTGACCACAGACCAAAGAGGAGAGCTGCCTAAGACCCTGACTGACCTGTACTCACACTTCCTGCTGGTTCAGACAAAGAGGAAGAAGAAGAAGTACGATGAAGGACATGAGATGAGTCCACAGGAGCTGACGGAGGCTGACAGGGAAGTTCTTCTGAAGCTGGGGAGGCTGGCGTTTGAACAGCTGAAGAAAGGAAACATCATATTCTACCAAGAAGACCTGGAGCAGTGTGGTCTGGATGTCACAGAGGCCTTGGTGTACTCAGGAGTTTGTACAGAGATCTTCAAAAGAGAGAGTGTGATCTTCCAGAAAACAGTCTACTGCTTTGTTCATCTGAGCGTTTAGGAGTTTCTGGCTGCAGTCTACCTGTTCCATTGTTACACCAACAAGAAGACAAAGGTACTGAAGGACTTCCTGGGGAAAGACTACAAACAAAGTGACTCAAAACAAAAGTCTCTCCAAAAGAAGATCTCTAAGTTATTTGGAAACAATGACAATGACTCATTGTTCCTGAAGAAGGTCATGCAGAAATCCCTTCAAAGTGAAAATGGTCACCTGGACCTGTTTGTTCGCTTCCTTCATGGCCTCTCTCTGGAGTCCAACCAGAGACTCTTAGGAGGCCTGCTGGGTCGGACAGACAACAGGCCAGAAATCATCCAGAGAGCCATCAACAACCTGAAGGAGATGAACAGTGATGATATCTCTCCTGACAGAAGCATCAACATCTTCCACTGTCTGATGGAGATGAACGATGACTCAGTCCATCAGGAGATCCAAGAGTTCCTGAAGTCAGAGAACAGATCAGAGAGTGAACTCTCTGAGTTCCACTGCTCAGCTCTGGCCTACATGCTGCAAATGTCAGAGGTCATGGATGAGTTTGACCCGAAGAAGTACAACACGTCAGTCCAGGGACGACTGAGACTGATTCCAGCTGTGAGGAACTGCAAAAAGGCTGTGTAAGTGCAGATGTGATGAACGGCTGTGAATCAGTGTAGATTAGTATTTCAGTTCTTCAGATGTTCACTCTGTAAAATTCTTCTTCTTAAAATAGTTTTCCACTTGAACAACTTGAATTTAAGATTTTTGTGTACCGAACCTCTGCCTGTCATTACAAACTGTTCACCCTTTTTACCTGCGTGCCAAGTGCTGCATTTGAGTCCTGTTCCAGTGCTGCGTAACAAGGTCTCTTTTGTGCAGTTTAATAGTTAGAAAGTCATAAATCATAAAAAAGAAAAATCATTTAAATTTCTTTGATAATTTTTAACACCTGCCCTCAAGTGTTCCTGATACTATTTACATCTTTACATATTTTACCACTTGACAAACTGTTGAGAGTCTCTGTCACCGTCACTGCTGAATGTATCCTCAGCAAACATGGCTCAGACTTGTATATGGTTTTTGAGCCACGCTGCATTGATTTTATTGCTGCAGTATGTTTTGTTTTCATCTTCTATGCTCTCTAAATCTTCTCTCTCGTCTTGTCTCTGAGTTTTTGTCCAGTTTATTGTTCATGAATTCAAATTGTGTTTCATCAATTTGGAAGTCTCAGTCTTTCCTTTCATCTGCAAGATTCAAACAAACAGATTAAAAGTCTGCAGGTGAGTTAGAGTGATGAGAATGATTGTTTCATGTCAAACACAGTGAGATCAGATGAGCTGAACCACTGATGTGAAAAGCAAATGTTCATCAAAGCACAACATGTCAAACTGTTCTGACGTCAAATGCATGGAGTAAATATAAAGTGTCCTCTTCTGTAATAACAGATTTTGTCATTTATGTGTCATCACAGACTTTCTCTCTGTGAACTCTCAGAGAGTCACTGTGACACTGTGGCCTCAGCTCTGAAGTCCAACCCCTCCCATCTGACAGAGCTGGACTTGAGTAACAACAACCTGAAGGATTCAGGAGTGAAGAAGCTGTGTGCTGGACTGGAGAGTCCAAACTGTAAACTGGAGACTCTGAGGTCAGTTAACTGACTGTTCATGCTGTTTTTATGTAAACATTCATTTTAAATGTTTGACTGATGTTTTATATGTTTTGGTTGAATGAATTTCCAAATGGTTGAATAATTGTTGGAGTCACAGAAAGTGCAGAAATCAAATGACAGTTTCTGAGCTTCCACAGACTCACATTGTGGTCCATCAGTCAGTGAAGATGGCGTCAGTGCTGATGAGGCTGTAGAGCGTGTGACGCTAAGAATGAGGTTGTTGAAGATCTGATGATAGCAGATAAAAACAGGCTGCAGAGAGTTTGAGCTTCTGTGGAAACAGAGACAGAGACAGGTTAGAGAAAGGAAAGAAAGACGTGAACGCAAAGTTCAACAAAGATGAAGTGAAGAACTGTGATCTTCATGATATCAGAAGCTGATGTGGCTGCTACAGACAACCCTCACAGCTGCTCTGCTGTGGCGTGCATTAAACCAGAGCTCAGAGTAAGAAACAGCAGCCTAACACAGGCCAGAATGTCACAAGAAAACAGGATTCAAGGATCCAAGGATTCAAAAATAAACTGTTGTAACATGGTTCCCATGAGTCCTTGCAAGTTTGTGAATTGGACAGTTCGTCCCTCTTGAGCTGCAGTGGAGGAATAGTAACTCAAAGAGTGAATCTGGTCCTCAAGAGGTGGAATGATGACTGGCACCAATAACTCTGTGAATGTACATGTGACTGCTGTTTGAAGACACACTTGAACAAATGTAGACCTCTCCTTTGAATGACATTTACCTGCTAAGACAGCAAACACAGTCAGAAGGTCTGCTGTTTTTAGTCCAACATGTCTGATTTGATTTGATCCTCTAATTCCGGACTTGACTGAGATCAGCAGCATGTTATTAATCTGTGTTGACATGAATGGTTGTCTGAATGTTGTGCTGACGTTTGGATGATGATCTACAATAACACAATGACAAAGTCACTCTGCTTATGTTAGAGAAAAGCTCATTGATTAGGACACAGTAATGTTGAGCTGCACATTTCAAACCTGAACACATCTGATTGGATCATAAATGTTTTTTTTTTTGTTTTTTTTAATCAACGTTATTTATTCTTTACTCAGATTGTGGAGCTGCAGTTTGTCAGAGATCAGCTGTGCTTCTCTGGCCTCAGCTCTGAAGTCTAACCCCTCCCATCTGACAGAGCTGAACCTGACTGGAAACAACCTGCAGGATTCAGGAGTGATTCAGGAGAGTCCACACTGCAGACTGCAGACTCTGAGGTCAGACACCATTTTTCCTTCTGTGCTGAGATTAATATGATGTGAAAGTTGTGCTGACAGTAAACTGCAGACATCAGGCTGATATTATACTGATCCACACTGAGTATCTGAATGCTAAAGTCTGTTTTCTTCTTCTGTGGTTTTAGTCTAGACTGGATAATTCACTCTGAACCTCTTCAACTTTTTATCTTATATTTCACATCATGTTTTTGTTGAAATAAATGAGAATAAAATACATAAATACAATAAATCAATCAATAATCTCTATTTCAGCTGTCATACAATAACAAATATATTCAGTATTTTATTTTTCAACATTTTGATGAAGTTATATGATGCTGATCTTTCTAAACCTTCTTCAGCTCATTGAATGATTTCATGCAGGAACATTGTCTTCTAAACTTAGATCATTTATTCTTTATTCAGATTGAAGAAATGCAGTTTGTCAGAGATCAGCTGTGCTTTTCTGGCCTCAGCTCTGAAGTCCAACCCCTCCCATCTGACAAAGCTGGACCTGACATTGAACCACCTGCAGGATTCAGCAGTGAAGCCTCTGTCTGATCTTGTGGAGAGTCCACACTGCAGTCTGCAGTATCTGTGGTCAGTAGAGGGTTGCAGTCAGTCCACGTTGGTCTCAGCAGTATTGTACTAAACACAGGTAGTATCAAAGCACAGATCCAGTATTTCCTGTAAACCTCCGACCTTCTCAGCAGCTGCTTTCCTCAGTGAAGCTGTGAGAGGAGAACGCTGACAGGCTTCAGGATTGGACAGAAAGACAGAGAGAGAGAGAACAGTCAGCCAATCAGATGAGAGAGAGAACAGTCAGCCAATCAGATGAGAGAGAGAACAGTCAGCCAATCAGATGAGAGAGAGAACAGTCAGCCAATCAGATGAGCCAGAAGCTCGTTGTGATTGTGTGTTTTTGGTTGATGTGCAGACGACTGTTGTTGTTGTTGTGTTGATGTCTACAGGAAATAAAGCTGATTCCAGCTGACAGCATTACAAGATGTACAGAGACAGTGGTCCTCATTCATCAGATCTGATCTCAGAGTGTTTGTTCTCTCATTCCAACACTAAAGAAGCAATCAGTTCATCTTTGTCACAGCTCTCAGATCAGTATGATGAAGCCTGCAATGAACCATCATTACATGTAGTGAGCATGTGGTCTTTGCACAGAGCAGAACCTCTGCACTTTATTTCCACTGTGTGCTTGAGAGAAATGTGCAGAGTCAGCAGACTTGATGCAGGTCTGTGAGCTTCACTCCAACTCATTAACATGAGAGCTGACAGGAAGCTGGCTACGCTACACAGCCGCTCCACCTGTGTGTGAACAGGACTGAAGTCCTGCTGGTCTTTATACTGGATGTCTGCATCATTGACTGACAGCTGATGAAGGGAGTCTCTGTAAACATGATTCATGACTTCTGTTATCTGTCTGCTTCTCTCATCAGGTGGCAGACGTGGTGATCTCTGTCAGAGTGTGAGTGGTGAGAAAGGTATTTGTGTTGATCAGCTGAGTCCTGATGATCCAGAGAGGTTGAAGCAGCAGCATCAGCTCTGACTGGGCCATGTTACTGGGAGGTGGAGTGGAGAGGAGAGCTTCATCCAGCAGAGACTGACGGAGGAATCGCCTCAACCTACAATAGATACTCTGACACACTGGACCTTGACCATGAGCTAGCGTCACCTTTGCAAATCTAAACAAACTTTTCCAGCGTATTTCCCTTTTGAAATAAACACAATAAAACATACATACGTTACATCGTCATATGTTGATGACTTCAGGGTGAAGAGGTGGTACTCTGATGTTCCCGTGGACGTCAGACTGGACTGGAGGTGTTTAACGCTGGCTCTACTTCATGAGGACGTTCAGGTCCTTTAACGTGTGCAGCAGGACGTTCCAGATGTTTTAACAGTCACTTGTTACAAGTGCAGTTTTCTCTGTTGGTGCGGCAACACTAAAAACCTGAACCTGAAGTGATGAAGAAGGACTCTGTGCTGCTCTGTAGAGAAGGATGCTCCATAAACTCTCAGCATAATGTACCATAACTCACGCTCACTGCACGAGCTCCTGATGAAGCAGCAGAGTGTGTTCATCCCATCCACTGCCATTACTTATTGTGATGACTCTGAAAGAGGAGACTGCTGATGTCTGGACACGGACGTCTTCATCTCCAACAAGACAAATCAAATTCACAGAATAATCAAACAAAGCCGTTTTCTTGGAGATAAATAACAATAATCACATGTAGATTCAAGAGCAAGAAGCACAAATAAAATGACGAATCACTTTCAAAGTGAAATAATGAAAAGGTAATAAAGGGACGGCGGGCGGTGTTATTAAAGTGTAGCGCCCCTTAGCCTGACTAAAAGAAACACACGACTTCCTAGGTTCGCGGAGTTGGACGCCTACATTTTTCAAATTAGGGAGCATGAAGTTCAAGAAACATTCAAATAAAAGTGTCCTTTCTTCTTTATCAGAAGTTAAGAGTTCAGTCCGTTCTGTTGTGTGTGTGGTGTAATGTTCTGTTCATACGACTACTCCCCGGGTAGATGTTTGTGTTATTTCCTTATCTGTGTCAGAGAGTGAAGTGAGATGATGTCTGGGGTTCTCCGAAATGGCTCGCCACCGAACCTCCACGGCATCAGGATCCGAATCGATTCCTAATCCGGCAATAAAAAAAACAATCTACACACAGAGTGCAGAAAACACAACCATTACATGACACCATTCTGCTTTACTCGTCACTCTAAATGTCTTCCATATCTACAACCAGATGCAGGATATACAGCATTCAAGTCACTGTAAATCAGTCTGTATACATTTACAGCCACGGTTACCTTGAAAAAGTAATCTGATTACCGCTTTAAAAAGTAACTTACTTTACTGATCACTTGATTTTAAAAGTAACCAAGCTAGATTACAAGTTACTTCATTAGTTACATTCAGCAGGCGCCTCAACATAAAAATGACAGCCGGTTTTGCCAATACTCACTTTACTGGAAGTTCATTTTTAACAGTAACTTCGACATTTGAAGACGAACTTAAAAACTATTTCCTGAAAAGAATACGTTTTTATAAAAAATAAACAGAGACAGTCTCTCTTGACTTCACATAAATACTTTTTAAATGAAATATAAATAAAGGCAGTATTTTTTGACCTGACATATTTAACTGTGAACACTGTAATGGTCAAACTTACTCTTTATCCTGGTGGGGACCTCCTGCATTAGTCGCAGCTGTCTGCTGTAAGTTTGACTGTGCCGTGCTGCGACTCCAAATGCTTCTTCAAATCTGACGTCGTGTTGCTGGATAACTCTTTGTCGTCCAACCTATCTTAATATTGTCATCTTTAGCTGGCACAGACTCAAAACAGTGACTGTATTCCCAGCTAGAAAACGCGCATCTCTCATTGTTGTTCAAGTTCGTGTCGCCGGCTGTTTGGCGTGTATTACACGTGAGTTGTCCTCATGCTGAAAACGTGACTTGTCGCATACGTGACGTCACTCCCCGAGACACAAGAAGAAAGCAAAGATATGTTTTTACTGAGGAAAGGGACAAAAATAGTAACGCAGAGTGACTTGGATAAGTAACTGTAATCTGATTACTGGTTTGGCCTACGGCATGAGGCAACTATTGTTCTTCTGCGTGTTTGTTCTGGCAGTTGTATTAGTGCCGAGTTCCTATGACACGAGGCAACTACTCCCATAGCTGGAAAGCTATTGTTCAAAATGTCATTCTTCAGAACGAGAGAATGAGACTGCTTCACAAAATGTAGAAATCATGACAGAAAATATTTTCAACACTGAGTGTCTTCAGACATCGTACAGGCAGATTGCACTGCATGTTACAGTCATTTACATTCACATGAGTGTAATGAGCAGTGCATTTCCATCTAATCTTTCACAAGTTTAAAACTTTGCTCTGTGAAATCTTCACTTTTTAATTTCAACATGTTAAGTAGTGAGTCTTCTGGAGCCTGACATCCTCTTTCTTCATTCCCCAAACCACCAGCACTCTGCTGCACCTACCAGCCTGCCCTGGAAGAGGAAGCAGACCTCTGTAGCCCGTCCTTCACAGCCTTCTCCTGGGCCTCCAGAGCTGCTGAGCCAAGTTTCCACTGTTTCTACCAGCTCGTTGGTCCCAAGTTGCCAGCATGATTTGTTGAGGTATGACTTAGACAAAATCTGTCTTTTCAACGTAACACGTGACACTTTCAATTAAATGGATCATAATTGTTTCATTTCTGTTTCTCCGCTCCTCACAGGTACAAGAATGGACACGTGCATCCATACACTTCAGGGCTGGGTCGTCCAAGCTTCACGACATCGGAGTCTATCTTCCACATTATGATGTGGAGATTTCTGGTGAACCACAGCCTGGCAAGCCACAGAAGAGAGCCAGGAAGTAGGAACTGAGTGCTGAATCCTCCACCTACAACCTGCCTCATCCACCGACAAACACTTCCACTCTTCCACCTGAAGACTACTCAAAATGACAAAAGACATCCAAAAGCCCAAGCCCATCTCAGACAAGACCATCTAAACACCACCTGAAGTCTCCTTAACTTTACCTGCAAGCCTCCAGCTGCAGACTCTGACCACCACCTGTAACACAAGCCTCTGACTACCAGCCTCAGACAATAAGCTACAGGTCTTCTCCACTCGCAGACTCTGGAAAACAGCTGACTCCTGGCCCTCCACCAACCAGCTTCAGCCTACATCCTGCAAGCCTCCTCCACTGTCAAATTCTGAACACCACCCACTGTCTGTATACAAGCCTCTACGAAAGACCTGCAGTCCACCTCAACTTGCACATTCTGGCAACAAGCTGTAGCCTGACCCTCCACCCACCAGCTAACACAATGCAGGTCTCCTTCACCTGCAGATTCTGACTACCACCTGTAGCACAAGCCTGGGAAATCTGTGAGCAACATCCAATGTCCACTACGCAGCCTTCAAGCAGTGGAACACGCTGGCATGTGGTCAGGGTACAGCTGCTCACCACAGTCTGTAGATGGAGGCAGCCTACAGGTAGGCGAAGGGTTAGTCAAAGCTGCTTGCTTTCCACCTACCAGCCTCTGCCTTCAGTCTTCAGGCCTCCTCCACCTGCAGACTGTGACAAGCAGCTGTATCCTGGCCCTCCACCTTCCAGCATCTGCCACCAGCCCGCAGGCTGCCTCCATCTGCAGACTCTGGCAAGCAGCTGGAGCCTGACCCTCCATCTGCTTGCCCCTGCCTCCAGCCTTCAGCCTCCCTCCACCTACAGATCCTGGCAAGCTGCTGTACCCTAACCTGCCAGCCTGCCAGCCTCTCCCACCATCCTTTGGCAACCTCCACCTGCATTACCACTGTGACTGTGACAAACAGATATGGCCTGACCATCCACCTATCAGCCTTTGACAACAATTTGTAAGCAACATCTAACCTATGCCACGCGGCCTGCAGGCTGGTGGAACAGGCTAGCAGGTGTCAGACTGGAGCTGTTTGCCATAGTCTGCAGGTGGAGGTGGTCTGCAGCTGTACCCTGACCCTCCACCTGCAGACTCTGGCAAGTAGCTCCAAGACCCTCCACCTACCTGCCTCAACCACCAACCTGTATGCCGCCTCCACCTCCAAACTCTGGCAAGCAGCTGTACCCGGGCCCTCGACTTGCCAGCCTGCAGGCCACCTCCACCTGTAGGCTCTGGCAAGCATCTTTGACTGACCCTCCACCTACCAGCCTTTGCCAACAGCCTGCAGCCCACCTACACCTGCAGATTGTGGCAAGAATCTGTGACTGACCACCTACCAGCCTCTGCCTCCAGCCTTCAGACAGCCTCCACCTGCCAGCCTCTGCCTCCAGCCTTCAGGCTGTCTCCAAATGCAAACTGTGGCAAGTAGCTGTACCCTGACCCTCCACCTCCCAGCCTCTACCACCAGTCTTCAGGCCGCCTCCACCTGCAGACTGTGGCAAGCAGCCTGAGCCTGACCCTCTACCTACCTGCCTCTGTCACAGCCTGCAGGCTGCCTCCAGATGAACACTCTGGCAAGCAGCTAGAGCCCGACACTCCTCCTACCAACTCTTGCCAACAAGCTGCAGACCACCTCCACCTGCAGACTGTGCAGATATGGACTGATTATCCACCTACCAGCCTTTGACAACAATCTGTAAACCTCCACTGGTAGAAAGTTGCAGAAGATTGCAGTCCAAATTTAAATGGACTTTACTTATATAGCATCTTTCTTGTTTTCTAGCGAATACACATTCACACACCAATGGCACAGCATTTGGGAGCACTTTGGGGCTCAGTATCTTTCCCAAGGACACTTCAGCATGCAGACTGGTGGGGAATGAACCGGGGATCGAAACACCGATCATCTGGTCACCAGGTTTATTAAATAATTTACAGAGACGCAACAATCCCACCAGGAGCAAGCACTTGGTCACGCAGTAGCCTGATCATCCACCTCCAAGTCCCACGCTACAACCTGCAGGCGGAGGCAGCCTGCTGGTTGTAGCCTGTAGTGGTAGGTAGTTAGTTCTTGTAAGGAAATGTAATTGACAAAACTCCACCTTCTGTTTGTCTTACATTTCTGTCTCTCTGTTTTTTGTCTTGCTGCGTGGAACCTCCAGTCTCCCTTTCACCTGACTGTCAGTTCATGAAAACAGTGTGTGTGAAACACACACTGTGTCCACAGAACTGGAGTAAGTACAACATGAAGCCACTTTTAATCCACTGAACTCTCCATATTTAAGGACATAAACAATGATTCAGTTCAAGCAGCAGACGTTAGCCTCCAGCTAGCTTCCTGAAATTAGAAATGTTAAATATATATTGTTATTTTATTCTTATTAAGTTACTTCAGCGTTTTAATGGTTTAGTTATAATAAAAGTATAAGCAGAAATACAAATAGCCTAGCCTACATGCTACAAGTTACAGGCTATATTTTGATTATGATGCTACATGATGGTGGAGTTTTTCTTACTTTCCCTTACTTTTCTTACTTTCATACTTTGTTATGGGTTAGTGTTTTATGTTGGAATACTCGGCTCTCCTTCTTTTGCTGGTTTCACTCCAGTTTTGAACGTCTGTCCTGGTTTGTTTCACCTCTTCTTGATCAGTATTCACCTGTGTTTTGTCATTCTGCCTCCATTAATGTATTTAGTCGTTGTGTTCGCTTGTCTCTGTGTCTCTTTGTCCTATAGACGGCATGTCCTAAACAGCAGGGTCATCACAGGTGTTACCAATGTTTCTGAATGGAACTGAACCTTCATTAGTAAAACACCTGAGTTGACCCTACTGTTGCTGTGTCTGTAGCTGTGCTCTTGCCTTCATGTCGTGTTCAGGAGTGTTCCTTGTATTTTGGTTCCCTGTGTGTTCTTTTGGAGTTTTGCCCTGTATCTCTGTCCATTGCCTTCCTCTGTCTTTGTACCTGCTCTCAGTCAGATTAGTTTTTGTGTTTGGACTGTCTCACCATCCTGTAAGTCATTTGACTTTTGGATGAAGTCATTGAACTGTATTAGGCCACATGTCACACCTACACATAAAGGAATAACGGCTGGTCTTATGTTGGCTGTTTGGATTCAGCTTCTTCATGCAGATGATCTGTTGAATGGCCTCTAAGGGTTTCATGAAAATGGTCAGTAGATAAGTGGAGAGTGGACCTCCTAGCCTGGTCTCTCTGCACAGCTCTGTGATGTTTGTCTGTTGGTGATGCCCACTGACAGTTTGACAGTGTTTGAGGATGAGCCCCACAAAACTAAATCTCTCTGATGTGGTCAAGAGAAGTTCACAGTTCATCTATCGAAGCTTTTTGCATTCCATGATGGCTCTCGCCTGTTGTACTAATAAACAATAAATAAACAGAATGTTTATGGCACGGTCGAGTCTTCATTAGGCTTCATGAGGAGTGACGTCATGGCTGTGCTCATGTTCTCTGGAAGTCTTTAATTTTCTTTGATTTCATCTGTTCGTTAAGGAGCGGTGCTCTGACGGAGCAGAAGTGTTTCTAGAAGCCATCAGGTCCTGATGATTTATTATTAGGAGGTATTAGTGAGCACAATGGGAAGTCCATCCTGTGTTCGTTGTTAATCAACTGAACTGTGTTGTACCAGTTGTTGCTGAACTATTTATTGATTCATATGATGATAAACGTCATTCAGGACAACTAGAAGAAAGAAGTTCTCAAAGCTGCCACCAGATGTCATCCAGACGCCTCTGGATTTCGTCTCTGCTGTACTTTGAAGAGAGAGGCATCACTGACTGCGTTTTCTCTGAGCTCTCTCTGTAACTGTCACTCTAAAACAGGGGATGTTGAATGATTGGATAGGCATCAAACATGCCATGAAATCACTGTTTTGGTTTGACTGCTCATGTAACAGGCAGCATTTGACAGCATTCACTCCGTTAGTTGATGAATGGGGCGTAAAGGCGGTCACCCTGCCGCACCCGTGGATTTTGGTTCTTCTTCATGTCGCTGTCATCATGTGAACTGCTGAGATGTTTTTATCAAACCGTTTTCTAGTTTAGAGCACACTGATGTCACTTCAATCACCTCTGTTGTTACACTAAAACTGCGCAGACTTACTGTGACATAATATATGATCAAATATAGTTTGAATAATATTTCCTCTCAAAGACTTTAAGTGTCAGTTTTCGGTTTCACTGGGCGCGCGCCCCCTCCCACTTTCAACACTTCTCTTTTCGACAGCATTTCGCCGCCACTGCGCTTTTACGCACGACTCCAGTGACACCGTGAAGGAGAGCAGAGTGTCATGAAGACCGTCAGTGTGTGAGCGTTTTTGCTGCCCTCGCTGCAACAAGATGATCCTGCTGCCTGCTCTGTTGTTGTTTCTCTGGGGAGAACCGGGTCGGTGCCTTGCGGAGAAAGGATTCACTTTTGATGGACACATCCGCCAATTCGCCGTGGCCAACAACACGCTTTACATCGCTACACAGGAGAAACTGTACCAGCTGAGCCACGACCTGATTCTGGTCCAGAGTGTGACCCAGAGAGGAATCTTGAAGGGTGGGCCATCACCGGTTAATGCACAGTTTCACCGGGTCTCTGAGACGGATGAGGGGAACGCAACTTTCAGCGTCAACATTTTGTTGCCGTTTGTTGAAAATGGAACTGTGATCAGCTGTGGTTTGACCCACGACGAGTGCGGTTACTGCGAGCTGCTGGACCCGAAGAACATTTCAAATGTGCTGCACCGGGAACACATCCTGGTGGGACCCCCGTGGAGCAACAGCGCGTCCGTCGGCTTCCTGGTGAACGTGAAAAAGACTGTGGGCCACACCGAGACTTACATTCTGACTGCCATACAACAAGGCAAAGCCATAAACAACAGCTGCTCCCCTGGATCAGGCGCGGTGAACCTTCATAATACGAATGACAAACAGACAGGAGGTATCTTTTCTTTATCCGGCGACTCCAACACCGATACCTTAAAGAGTGAACGCAGCGAGTTTGTGGATGGATTTCAGATTAATTCCATCATTTATCTTTTGTCCAACCTGCCCTCAAAGGACAACCGCGACGAAGTCCGTCTGATTTGGCTTGAAGGGAAAACAAGCAAAAGTCATACTTTCAAGTCTCTGCGGGGCGCGACCCTCAGCATCTCTGATGGAGCTGAAGGCAGCAGACTCGTCGCCTCCTCCGTGATCCCGGGTGGGCCGCCGGTGCTGTGGAGCGGCGTGTTCAGTGTGGATGGAGCACAAGCCAACACCGAGCTGGTGTTGTTTGACATCAGCCCTGATCTCACCGGAGACACCGACAAGGATCCAGATTTCTGCTGGACCTGTACAGACAAGACAAAACCAACGGTCAGTCCTGATTTCATCTTGAAAATTCTGGAAAGTTATACTGTTCTAAATTTTGTTTCATTATTATTATTATTATTATTATTATTATTATTATTATTATTATAGCAAACGTAAATGTTGAGGCAACTTCAAACAATGTCACTTTTTTGCACATTTACAACAACTGTTTTTCTTTGCCACTTAACTGCACAACTTCCAAATACTCTTCCCTATATATTTTGTCATAGATCAAATGTTGCAGATCGGACTGAATTCAGACTTCATATTCATTTCAAATACGGTGTATGTTTGTGTTTTTCTGAAACGCAGCCCAGGTTAGTGCCATAGAAACACCTTTAAGTGGTAAAAGTATTCTTAATATAGCGTACACTCAAATTTTTCCCAAGTGGGCTTTTTATGTCTAAAATCTGTTGGTTTTGTTGTTGTTTGTTTTTATGTTTTTCCTGCAGTACATCTCCAACTTCAGAATACTTGGACTTTCCCTTTAAGTTAAAGAATTTATATTTATATTAAAAACTTTGATGAGGTCAGCAGTTAGTAGTTTTAATTTCTAGTATGTTTCCATAAAAGTCATCACGTGTGAAATATGAATAATAAAATGTGACAAACCATTGAAACCTCATATTTAATACCACAAAGACAACTTATCAAATATTGAAACTGATCAATTTTATTGTGTTTAGAGACGTTACATGTTTCAAAGTTGGGACTGTAGCCAAAACCTTTATATATCATTCAGCATTAATGCCTTTGCAAATGTACAGAATATTATTAAAGCTGAAAAAACAATATTGGATGGACGTGATCTCCATCGAACATCACTGCATTGAAAAGCGCCTCACGTTGAAAATAACAGCAACATTTTGTCACATTTAGCTTCAAACAATGTTTAAAAAAGTGGTGTGCATTTTTGAGTCACCTTTTTGCACATTTACAACAATATTTGCCAACTTAGAGATATTTAAATCCAAATGTTAAATCTAAATTTAAATGGTACATGTTAGAAATTTAACATTTAGATTTAGATTTAACATTTAGCTCTAACATTTAGATTTAACATCAAATCAAATCAAATTTTATTTGTATAGCCCAAAGTCACAAAACACATTTTGCCTCAGAAGGCTTTACAGTCTGGGAGTGACACGTTCTGCCCTTCGACCCTCGGTTTGAGTGAGGAAAAACTTGCCCACAAAAAACCCTTTAACAGGGAAAAAATGTGGAAGAAACCTCAAGAAGAGCCACAGAGGAGAGATGGGGAGGGTATAACTAAGGGATGACCTGAGCCAGCCCTAACTATAAGCGCTATCAAAAAGGAAAGTCTACTCTTGAAGGTGTTGACAGAGTCTGCCTCCCGAACCCAGAATGGTAGTTTGTTCCACAGAAGAGGAGCTTATAGCTGAAAGCTCTGGCTCCAAATATACTTTTGAAGACTATAGGAACCACAAGGAACCCAGCATTCTTATTGTGTAGTGTTCTAGAGGGGTAGTAAGGTACTATGAGTTCTTTTAGATATGATGGTGCCTGGCCACGGCCTGGCCACGGCACCATCATATCTAAAAGATATGATGGTCCTTCATATCTTAAAGGACAAATCCTGATCAAAAACAACTCCAAGATTCTTTACGCTGAAGCTGGAGACCAGGGTGATCCCATCTAGGGTAACCAAGTCTCCAGAAAGAGAGTTTCTGAGGTGTTTGGGTCCAATTACAAGAACTTCAGTTTTGTCTGAATTTACCATCAGAAAATTGTAGGTCATCCAGCTCCCTTAGGCATGCTTGGAGTTTAGTTAACTGATTGGTTTCATCAGGCTTGATTGATAAATATAATTGGGTGTCATCAGCATAACAACAAATTAATGGAGTGATTCCTAATAATGTTCCCTAGAGGAAGCATATATAGACTGAATAGAAGTGGTCCTAGAACAGAACCTTGTGGGACTCCGTGACAGACTTTGGTATGCATGGAGGATTCATCACTGACATGAACAAACTGAGATCGATCAAATGGTGTCAAATGCAGCACTAAGATCTAACAGGACGAGTACAGAGATGAGTCCTTTGTCTGATGCCATTAGGAGATCGTTTGTGACTTTGACTAGTGCGGTCTCTGTGCTATGATGGACTCTAAATCCTGACTGAAAATCCTCAAATAAACTGTTCTTATGAAGAAAGTCACACAGCTGATTAGCTACTGCTTTCTTAAGTATCTTAGAGAGAAAAGGTTTGATATCGGTTTAAGTGGGCTTTTTAAGAAGAGGTTTACAGTTACTTTAAAGGACTGTGGTACATATCCTGATAATAAAGAAAGATTAATTATATCCAGTACATTTAGACATTTAGATTTAGATTTAACATTTGAATTAAATTCTCTTTCTCTAATTTAGCAAATATTGTCTCTTTTTTGGTTGGTTGTTTTTTGGCCAAGCTTTATTAGATGGAGACAGCTGAAGAGTGACAGGAAATGTGGGGAGAGAGAGAGATGGAGAATGACATGTGGGAAAGGGCCACAGGTCGGCACTCAAACCCGGGCCAGTCACAGAGAGCCTTCGCATATGAGGCAGCTGCTCTACCAACTGAGCTAAGCGCCGCTGTAGTTGGCAAATGTTTGTTGTTTGCATTTGACACCAGTTTTTTAAACATTGTGTGAAGCTAAATGTGACAAAATGTTGCTGTTATTTTCAGCGCGAGACACCCCATGGAGAGTTTTCTCAGGTTTTATACTGTTGGTGACTCAAGGAACTCAAGTTCGGAAGTCTGTGGATGCTGCAGCAAAAAGTTTGTTGGTCCGCTTGGAATCTCGTAGCAGCAATATTTAACAGTGAGGACATGATTAACACACTAGAGAATGCGTGTACGGGCTAAAATCCTTCCAATACCCCTGCTCAATACCGTTCTTCTGATGAAGAAGTTTATAATTGTGGCAGACCTACTACATCAGGCCAGGCAGCTGTTTATCAGGCCAACCTCAGCATGCCTTCAACCTCACAGGAGTGTCGCACAACAGCCCCTGTGTACAATCTAAGAAGGGCCCAAGACACAAGATGTAAGAATAGCTAGGCTTTATTGTAAACTATAAGAGCTCTGAACAGAGTGCATATAATGATCATATTCTATACCTCTGTGCAGCTATGATGAGCCTTGGTAACAGGGCGTCTCCTTCATAAAAAAGCAGAACACTGCTGTGTGTAGAGGTCTGTGTGTAGGTCTGTATGGTTAGCTTGATATAGTTTTCAGGTGATTTAATGAAGTGAACAGTGAATGGCCATGTGTAATGGCACTGCGCTCTGACGCGGCACTTCTCCGTGACAGGAGAAGCTGCTGCGGCTACAGGAATTTTGTGAACTGAAAGAGAAGCTCTTCATATATTGTTTAGATACAACAAGAATCACTCATAGTCCAATGCAGGATGAATATTTAGTTTAGTATTAAACGTATTTGATGATCGGCAACAGCAGCTTCTCCTGTCCTGGACAGCGCAGTGCCATTATGCATAGCCATTCACTGTGCTTTACCTTCATTACCATCACCTGAAATCTATCAGCAGAATACCACGCCGGGTGCCACTCCTGACAGCTAAGAACAGGAAACTGAGGCTACAATTCGCACAGACTCACCAAAACTGGACTATAGAAGATTGATTGATTGCCAGGTCTGATGAGTCTCTTTCTGCTGTGACATTCACATGGTAGGGTCAGAATTTGGCACCAACAACATGAAAGCGTGGATCCAGTCCCAACTGAATTCAACTATTTACATATCAGCACATCTATCACAACATATTAATTAATTAGACATCATGACTCATTCTCTCTCTCTCTCGCTCTCTCTCTCTCTCTCTCTCTCTCTCTCTCTCTCTCTCTCTCTCTCCAATCATCATTACCATCAATGCATGTTACTAACTAAACTTCTTCCCTGGAGTTTCTGTGCTCTCTCGTCCAGCAGGTTCTCATGGATCGTGGCTGCTGCTGTGGTCCTGCATGACGTCCACTACATATATTATTACTGTCATTATTGTTACCATATCTCCATTACAGTTTATAGTTAGTTAATGATTTACTGCTGCTGTGCATCTGTGTCTCTCTATCTCTATCACAGGTTCCACTGCTACTGTAATCATTCTACCATCTATTGTAATTCATTGTAATTGTACAATATGTTTGTGTTGATTGTTCTGTACATGTGACATCCATTGCACGTCTGTCCGTCCTGGGAGAGGGATCCCTCCTCTGTGGCTCTTCCTGAGCATTTTTTCCCAGTTAAAGTGTTTTTTGTGGGCAAGTTTTTCCTCACTGGACAGAGGGTGTCACTCCCTGTACAGATTGTAAAGCCCTCTGAGGCAAAATGTGTTTTGTGACTTTGGGCTATACAAATAAAATTTGATTTGATTTGATGACTTTAATTAAGAAATTAATACATCAACAAACTAAAAAGATTTGAGTAGTGAATTTGAGTATATTTTAATTTAAGAGTTCTCAATAATTGTTTCTAACTTGAGAATTCTACACGTCACAACTTAATAAATGGCGTTTGGATCTAAATCTGATAATAAGTGTGTTTGTGTTTCTCAGCCAAAGACCCTAAAGCCAATGAAGGTGCTCCTCAGGCAGAGCAATATGACTTCTGTGCTGGCAGTGAGGCACAAGGCCTGGATGGTTTTCTTCATTGGGACGGGAGATGGGCAGCTCATTAAGGTGAGTATAAGAAGTTCAATGATGTGCAAACTATCCATTACTGGAAAAATATCAATTTATTAACAGTGAACAAAATTAACTTTAAGTCACATGAGTGACATGAAAAATCCTTTGATTTTTGAGCAGCTTACTGTTCGTGTCATATTATTCAAATCTAATTTTATTTAGGAATCATCTTTTTTTTTATCTCATTCTAGTAATTCTATTAATTTAGTCTGGAACTCTTTAGAATCTAAAGGTCGGAAAATTAATGTCCAACTCTTCTGACTAACTTCCTTCACGCCCTTTTTTTAAATTTAATTCTTAAATGAGCAGGACATTTCTGTCCATCCATTTCATCCATTCACGAAACACAGAAACTGTTCTTCTAGTTTCTATTGATGCTCTTATACTTTAATATAATAACAATAATAATAATAATAATAATAATAATAATAAATTAATGTATTAAAACACTAAACACTAAATTATATATATTTTGGCCACAGCTGCAGTCATGACATTTTCATGCATGTCATGTAGGAATATATTTGATCATTAGATTTTTAGTAGCGTTTTTTTCTGCTCATTTTCTTTATACATGTGCAAGTAAAACAAAACAAAAAACTGCATAGAGGGGATTAGTTTATATCCAGTAGTACATTTTTATTGTCAGTGAAATTATACAATGCTTCAATCTATTTTTTCTATTTTATGTTAAACACAAATTCAGCCATTTTTTTCCATCAAATTATCTAATAACTGTCTCTGTCTGGGTGGGTTCATGTCCGTCCTGTTAGCTATTAGTAGAACTTATAGTAATTATCCAGTATCAAACGTCACTTAAGGCCCCTTATCCTATTTATGCGTAGAACATTTGTGTCAGTGTTTTTTGATGGAATGCATTGATCACCACTTCTACCACTGGATTCTTCTGCCGTCTCCTTCAGTTGAAGATATTTAAACCTTCGACTCTTGAACCTCTTCATTTTTTCTTTTTCAGTAACAACAAAGTGCAGTCATTCCTTTTTTTCATCCATTCTTGAAATGTTGAATCATACAACCCTGGCTTCAATTCACAATCCAAAGCTATCCATTTATTTGCCCTTTGTTCAATTGAAGTTCTCTGGTAAGAGTTGTGGTAGCTCTAACTTTATCTTTTAGATACTAAACCATAGACGTGCTTTAACAGTGTTTCCGCAGGACTGTGGCAGGAAATCTCAAGGTCTAAAAGATCTGTAGAAGTTGCACATGCAAATTTGTGTGGTCAACCAAGGTGTCAGTTTGACAGAAGTTTCAGAAGCAGCATAATCTTTTCATTGGTTGAAATCATTTCAGTGGTTGGAAAAATTAAACTGTTTTGCACATTGAAGTTTGTGGTGTGGAGGTAAGCTTGTGCCATTTTAAGATCATACTCTGTAGAGTGTTTGTCCCCATGTTTTGACAGTCCTTTCTTTCCAGTTCAGTTTTGCCTTGTACCTTAAAACAGAAGACAAAGCTACATTTTTGTTGTCAGCTTGTTGTGGACAAGAACTATCACACCGCCTGTCCCAGGGTGCTCTACAGAGCCAATGATGACCGTCAAGTATTTCCCAAAATGCACCTGGATCAAGTGGATCGTAAACATGTGTATGTGCCACTTCTACCAAACCAGGTAGGTGTATTGTACATCTATGAGCTCACGTGTTAGACTGTTGTGAACACAGGACTACATTTACAATGCCTTATGTAAGTCATTCTTTCAAAGTGTTGTGTTAAGTGTTTGTGTTCTGTTCTAGATGGAGCGTGTACCCGTGTCAAAGTGCAGCACATACACAAATGTGCAGGACTGTTTGTCTGCACAGGATCCATACTGTGTCTGGTGCAGCTCTAAAACAAGGTCAGGGAAACAGCACGTGCAGTTGACACTTTGAAACAATTCTAAACTTGGTTTAAACGTCATTTTCTCTTCCTAGTTGCACATTTGAAGATGACTGCCCAGATTCAGACTGGGTGTCTATTCCTGATGATTCTCAACACAAAATGGTTTCCTACAAAGTTGTAAAGGGCAGCGCTGATCAGGTCAGATTACATACAAGTCTTAACTATAATCAGCTGTGAGTGTCAGTTATTTCTCTTTTTAACACTTACACACCTTCCTTTCTCAGATCACACTTCACATCCAGACACACTTGACTCTGGGCCAGCAGGCACCGTCTCCATTCACTTGTCAGTTCTCTCCAAGTTCCAGTTCCAGTGAGTTTTGTAGCAGGGCAAGCCCTCCTGCACAATTCCCAAAATGCACCTGCATCCTTACAAATAGCACACTTCCTGTTGAAGGTAAGTGACGTTTGCTACATAAAACAATACAGTGAATTTAACCCTGACCATCAAAGACCTTCACATTGTGTCGTCTTGTGTTATATATTTGTTACATCACACAACAAGTGTGTTGCTAAAAAATGATGACTGAGACTCTGACATTCACTGCATTATTTTCAATTAACAGGCCTGGATGTCACCGTTAAGGTTAGACTTGGGAAGACACATATTAGTGAGAGGTTAAAGATATCCGACTGTGCTGACATCAGTGGACCACCAACTTCTGCCCTGTAAGTCCTCTTCCATGCAGCAGCCTGGATTTGATTCCAGTCTGCAGCACTTTGCTGCATGCCCCCACCCTGTCCTTTCTGTCCTGAAGGATCAGTGTGTAGTTTTGGTTTTCTGTTCTAGGCTACTGTAGAAATATTGTGGTACAACATGGCAGACTCTGAGGAAGAGAATCCACAGTGTCTGTACATATTGATTTTCAGGGGATTATACAATCATGAAAACATGAAGTTCTGAATATTCTATTTCTGCCAGATTCTGTACACACACTGGGTCTTTAAGCTGTTGCTGAAACACATGATCAATCAGATGCATCACTAATGAAATTAGTAGGCAGGTGTTTTGTATTGTTTGTTTTCTCTTCAGGTGTCGGAAGTGTATCCAGGCTGGATGTGGCTGGAGCACAAACGGCTGTTCGTGGACACAACAAGGAGAGCAGAATGTAGTGATGCATGTTTTTATGTATTTATCTAACAGGAGCTTTTCCAGTCTACATCGGTACATAGGTCTTGTGCTCAGAACGTAGATGTATTTTTCAAGAAATTGTCACTCTTTTTGTGAAATCCACTTACTTAATTAGTAATTAGCTAAGCTAACTGCTTGTTAAACAGACATGTTTCTGCACATGTTAAACAAACCTATATAATATTCCTCATAACATACAGGATAGGAGAGGTGAATGTCATTTGAACATGCTTAATGTCTTCCTCTTTTTAACCTCCTGCAGGACAGCGCTTGCAAAATGATTACATCTGGGACAAACTTTTCTGTGAGTCTGAACCTCAGTTCTTACACCTTCTTCCTCTGATACTGATCAAATTCACATTCAGTAGTATTACTACTAGTCCTACTAGTAGAAGGTAATACATAAAATCTGATATCTTTGTGTTATTGTCTTATTGTCAGAAACCAGAGATCACCTCCATCTCTCCCAGTGTCGTGTCTTTCTATGGCAGCAACAATGCAGTGTTGTCTGGTCTGAACCTTGGTGACGTGACCAGAGTGAGGTTCCAGTTAGACATGAACTGCATGCTGCAAGAGTGAGTCTGATTTATGGGCACCTAAGATTAAGTTTACATTTAAGCTTAATCTTACAGTCATATTTTACAATACTTTTATGGAAATGCCAACCATATTATAAACTGACAGTAGATTCAATGCTTAGTGTGTGCTGCACTTTCCTAAAGCTGTAGACTGGACTTTTGTGAGTCACACATTGTAGCAAATGCAGATTATAAATCCAGTTTGGTGTTACAGCATTTCAGAGCCCTCAGTCTCTATCTTTAGGAAAGAACCTTTTGGCTTGTCTTCACCTTTACCAGTTTAGGGTTTTTTCAATAATGTTTATGTTGTGGCAGATTGCTATGATTCTGAAGTTTGAAGTTTTCTGCATATTGTTCACATTCTAACAAGTTCCTTATGTAAAAATAATAATACCAGTATCATCTCTCTGGTCAGATCTCCTGTATTGAGTAACACTGGTGAGCGTCTGAAGTTTCACATTCCCAGTTCCAATAAAGGCGTGGTCAAAGTATGTGCTGTCCTACCTGATGATAGTTGCCATGGTAATGCTCTAATCACCTACCAGTCATCACCATCCTGCACCAGCATTGCACCTAGCAGCACCTGGATCAGGTATGACAACACTGGTTGGCTTAGTGCTGGCTAATCTTAGTGTTTTTCAAATTAAAGAGGAAATGCTTCATTTCCTGAACATGGCACACTTCTCATATGCTGTAGTACAGGAAGTGTGGACCTAACGACAGTAAAAACAACAAGAGACGACGTGATGATTTAACACTTTGACTATGGGAAAGTTTACAAGACTACAAGCTAAGCATGTGAGAGAATAGTCTTCCTGACTGAGCACTGGTAGAGCTTCATTTATTGAGCAACTGTTACAGTTTAAGACTATACGACTACAACTATAAAAGTATAAGACTATAAGACTCTGAATAGTTTTAATGACCTCCTTGTGTTTACTACACATGCTTCACTTGTAGTGCAACCCCAGTCCAAAATGTCAACTTGAGATGCTGTTAAAGCACACTAGGCTGACCTCTGTGAAATTTGTAGTGGGTATTCAGCTCCCCTAGAGATAACCTTAATGTTTTTGAGGATCATGTCAGTAACCCTTTTTTAATGTTCTACAGGTAGCCACATTTTCAGGCTGGTTCTTATTTTGTCCAATCATATTGTAGAGTGTACTGAACACTGAAGCTACCAGCAGCCACATGTATTGAAGGACCATTACAATCTGCCAAAAATTGATTGAAGGACAAATGCAGTCAATGAAAGGTGATTTCTGTCTAAATATGACTTGATCTCATCCTGGAGCTTCATAATATAAAGATCTGAACTCACAGGACAGCTTGGAATTCTGTAGATGACCCAAAAGCTATGTAGATGTATGTAGATGAAAATCCACATGTGGCTGCAACAGATGTATATTTACCATCACATTATCATATCACTATCATCATAAGAAAATGATTGGTATGGAATCTGTGCTCAATTTCCTCTGCTCTGATTGGCTGCTGCTCTGTGCCCTGTAGTGGAAAGAGAAAGCTCACAGTCACAGGATCCCACCTACAGTTTGTGGAAGAGATCGTACACGAACACAAACAGACAGACGTCAGACCTCCCATACAGAAAGTCAAACCTCCCAGAGACAGCAATCTACAGGTGGGTCTCTCCACAAACACCATGTCACATTGCATCATTGTCATCATGCTGCATTACAGTACATTGTCACATTCATCCCAACATGCTAAAGTGTAGCACATTAGGCTTAGACTGTTAAACTGCATTTCATCAAGTCACCTGTGTCTTTGCAAATATGCACAAGCATTTTCTGTTCTGCTTCAGTGTGTCACGTCACATCATCTAGTATTGTTATCTTCTCTGACATTACATTTATGTCTTATTGTGTTCAACCAGTGTCACTCTGTTTCCTTCTGTCGTATATCATCACATTACTGTTTATTGTGTTACCATCCTCCTCATGTCATGCTATGGCATACACAGATATTCTATTATAGATAACACTAAATGTTTTTTCTATTCTCTACAGACTCTCACTTATGAGACACCTGCAGCTCCACAGGGGATTTCTACAAGCACAATGTCCCTGAAAGTAGCCAATGAAATCCTGCCCTGCTCCACGATAAACTACTATCCAGAGCCCGAGTTCATCAGTTTTACATCCACACAGACAGGGAACGATGTCCGCGTCACCATACAGGTAATGCATATATTTCTAGCAAACATGCAGAAATATATGACACAAACATATAAAATATCAGCTTTTGTTTCTGTTGTCAGAAAAAGGCAGACAAACTGGAGATGACCACAGCAGAGTTGTCAGTGTGGGGTGTTCAAGATGAAAAAGAATACCCCTGCATCATGGAAGACAAAGATAAAAGTAACGAGACTGACTTCTTCATCTGTGAAATTCAACAGACACCCAGCCCCGTGTTTCAGCACTTACTAGTAATTTGTTTTCATTCAAATTTCACCAATATAGATGATGATTTTACCTTTATTGAGACTGTAATCAAAATTTCTTCTAATAACAGTGCTGTTATTGTCTTCCAGATTAAATATGGTGACGAGACAGTAAGACTAGGGCCTCCATCTTTATTGCATCAGGTCCTTGTGATAGTGCGTTTTCTGCTGATACCCTGTATTATTGCTGGTAAGTACATAAAATAGACTTGGCTGATAAAGTGATTTTGGTCCAGTCAGTGTGGTCGCTCAATGCATAAATTAAACAGTGATGTGAAAACATGAATTTGAATTGATTTGAACCATTTGAATTCAATTGAATTCTTTGTGCCGTCTGTTTGCTTTAAATCAAGAACTTTGTCTTTCAGTGTTGGTGATTATCTGTCAATGGCAAAAGACGCTCACTGCTAAAATGAACTATGAACAACAAACCTGATGGCTGTTTTACAACTCCACTCTCAAGATGAACATCATGCCTCAGGCTCCATTTCTCCACCTGTGGGTTACTGGAGTAAAGTTCATTCTTTGCTGTCAAAATGATGTCACCTTACAACGGGTGTAATTGTTAATGTGCTGCTATGTTTGTGCTTTGCTTTCAATTTTTGTACTAACAGGGTACAATGAGGTGCTGATAAGTGGATTTTGTTACTGTTGGGCAGAGATTGGCTAGTTGTGTCCAAGTTTCCTATCTTTATGCTAAGCTAAATGGCTATTGGCTGTAGCTTCATATTTACCGTGTAAATTCATGAGTCATATCAGTCTTATCATCTCAGTTCCCCCAGAAAGCAAATGAATGTTTTAGTTTTTCTGTATATAGTCTATACATCTTTCATGTAAAGTCATGGTAATATTTGGGATTTGGAATATTATTATTGAGGGACAACAACAACATTAATATACTGCAGTTTTCCCATTATGGGTGTCAGTATATCAGAATGTAAATGAGATTTTGTAATAAAGTTATTCTTTTTTCTACAGAGTGAAGTGGAGTTTGTAGTTTCAATCCGTTCCTTCCTGGTGGAAGCTCGTATAACAGCTGTTCATTGCTGCACAGAAACAGATACACACTTTACACAGTAGAAAGAGTGTGTGATGACATAAGCTGCGTTCACTCACTGTGTTTGTCATCTGTCCACCAGCTGTCAGGACTTACCCTCACTATAAACTGTAATAACTGTGACATCTGGAAGTAAAACACATCTGGAGAATCTACGACACACACATATATGTAACCAGAATATGTCTGCATGTCTCTGCTGAGGGTAAAGGGGTCAGGAGTGTGTGTATTCACGCAAAGGTCAGGTGACCGCAGCACAAAAACCTAATCAGAAGCTGCCAATTATGTTAGAGCAGATGAAAACTCATGTTCAAAATAAGAAATAAAAGGCCTGAGAGTATCTCTTAGTGTGCCTGCAGAGTAAATCTAAGATGTTCTAATTTAAGGTGTCCATCCTCTGCCCAGCGTTTGAACAACAGTTAAGAGAATGCTATTGCTTTCCTTGGAGCCATCGTTATTTGTGTTTCCCTCTGTGCCACACCAGAAATGGCTGCCAGAAGACCGGGCTCTATATTTTTGTACAAATGGATGAGAAGGTCTTGAAAATTTTGGTCCAAAACTCTTTGAGCCTGGGACAAGACCAGAAGATGTGGCATATGTTGGCTGGCACCTGTTCACATGTAGGCCAGGTGGGATCAGCTCCCTGGTAAATTCTTGCCAGTTTGTCAAATTCTTGCCAGTTTTGCCAGTAATCTATGTCACACATTTAAATAAACAAATGTTGTCTGAGGGCCCAAAGTCTCTGAATTTGAAAGTCTGCATTAGAGGTTAGATGAGCACAGCCTGTCACTTGTTCTCTGCTAGATAAATGTGTGTGTGTTAATGAGGAAAGAACAGAACTCTATGAGTTGAAAGGACTCAGACATTTATGTTGCTCAAATGTGATTATCTAAGAGAAGTTTATTTTTTTGCTGAAAATGTGAAGTTCATATTATTCAGTGCTGTTTGTTGCACATTATGTACTTGTAAGGCCTCATTCTAACGTGTGTGTATTGTTTCAGTGTAATGTGGCAATCCAGGACCATGACTACAGCCAAAAAAGACAAATGTCTGCATGTCAGTCAGAGAGAACAAAGAAGCCTGCAGCTCACAGGCAGTGTCCATGCTGCAGGGACAACCAGGTTAGAAATCTGGGTTTTATTTGAGTACATTTATTTTTTAAAGGTTTAGTTTGTCAGTTTGTCCCTTGTGAAATTAAGTCTATGAAACACCTTAAATGTCAACACATACAGAACAAGAGTGTATTAGTTCTACTGCCCATCTCCATTCAACATCCGATATGTCCAACTCTGACTCTTCCCCCCGTTTCCTTTTTATGTGATCAAGGGATGGGGAAGCCACCTTCTGGATATTTACATGAAGCATAGAAACCATCCCTTTAAGAGTCGGGTTCATGTTGGACCTGCAGACTCTCCACCTCCACCTACGAGCCTCATTCTACAACCTGGAGGCCGCCTCCACCTGCAGACTCTGGAAAACAGTGTAGCCACCAGTGTCAGCCAACAACCTGCAGATAACCACACCTACCAGCTTCTGTCAAGAATCTACAAGCCACCTCCACTTGGAAAAAAAAATGGCAGAAGGTTGTAGTACAAAACTCCACCTACCAATTAAATTAAATTAAATTAAGTTCAAGTCAGGAACGGTTAGCCCCTCAAACTGATGAGCTGTTGGCACTTTGCATGGCAGCCAATGCCATCAGTCTGTGGATGTGTGTCAATGGGTGAATGACATATGTAAAAACAGTTTCAGTGGTCAGATGACTAGAAAAGGTTCTATATAAGTACAGTCCATTTATTCTTTATCATTTCACTATATTAATTTAATCAAAGCAAAGTAGAAACTAGCTGCTGGGCCTCCTATTTACGCCTTGTTCCTCATCCTCTGTACAGTGTCTGCAGTGTTCCTGTGCTAGAATACATCCTCAGGTTTTCTGTGTGATAATGTGATTAAACACAAATAATTATTTCATATACATTGTTACGCCCACAAGTGAACGATAACACGACAACTAGAAAAATTGAAGAAGTCTCAGGGGAAGTGAACAAGTGAGGTTTATTAGAACAAAGGAAACAAGCCAAGGTGAGGGAGGGTGGGACTTGTGATTGTGCCAAATGAAATGAAATTAATATAACAGAACAGGGCCTGTCTAAGCTGCCTCTGAATACAGGAAAAGAACAAAAAAAATGCTTAACTGGCTGATCTAACAAAAGGCTTTCCAAAACAAAACAAAGATGGCACAACCAATAAACCTAGTACGACAACAATAACTACTACGTGAGTGCAAAATGTAAAGGGTACCCCAACTTACCTAGTCCCAAACCTCCCACACATACCAAGGTCAATGTGTCTTGAAAAAGAGACACAAAGAGACACGGAATCACAAATGCCACAGGCAAAACCGAGAGTCCACAATGAGGAAAAGAGAGAGTGAAGGCCTGGGACGTCTTCCATTTAAGGAGTCTCCTTTGCCGAGATAGGCCAGCTGATCAGGACACAGGTGAGCAGCATTCAGGGCATTACCTGTGAAAAAACAGCACACAGGGGAGGGGAGACAAACAAACTGCTTGGCACGTAACATACATCATCTGAGAACACTGTATCAGAGCATCAGTTTAAAACTAGACTTTTCACATAATTTATACAACTGTTGCTGTTTGTTATTGTTGTTGTATCTGATGAGAGCGAAGGTACAACTGGAATAAAAATATATCTCACTGCTCTAAACTAGAAAGTTCTGCTTTAATCTGACACGTTATTGTACTATTACAGTAAATTATTGGTGTTGACTTGCAGTAAGTTCACAGTAACACATAGTAATTATTTTATAGTAATATAGTACGGTATAATTCAGTAACAATAATATAATAATATATTTTACAGTAATCATATGTGTGTGTTATTTAATACATTTATTTATTTGTTTGTTTATTCATTTATTTATTTTCCACAATTATTCAGATACACGTTAAAATAAAAGTCTGAGTAATTATTACAGATATTTAAGACAGGACAGATTTTAGAACAGAAAAGACAATATATTATTATTGTTGTTATTATTCAAACATTCTATGGTTGCTATGTTTTGTATCCAGTGCATCATTTTAATAGATCAGAACTAGAGAAAGATCATAACTTGAACATAAACAAAACCAAACGGTCACCAAAAAGTTTGTCTCCTGTTTCACCGACGAGTAACTGAAAATTAACCCTTCAACTGCGGATTTTTTCCATCCACATGACGAATAAAATCATACAGAGAGTGAAGAAGTCGACCAAGAAGCTTCCATCATGGAAAATGTGAGATTTGATTACTTTTTGAATGTTTTATATCGATTTTACCAGACTGTACCGGATCAATCCATCTATTCGTTTGAAAAGAGGCCAAACATGCGCATGAAATAATGATTTCAAACTGCATGAACAAAATATTTACATATATTTATTTTCACATAACAAATGAGTGTGTTTTTAGCATCATCTTTACTCTGTATTTCTCTTTTATTTTATGGAAGCAAAATAGTCCAAAATCATAAAATTTATCAGCTTTAGTATGCAGTCTCTGCTGAAACTATACTGTCTCTAATAAGTAATTTATGTCACACATTTAAATAAACAAATGTTGTCTGAGGGCCCAAAGTCTCTGAATTTGAAAGTCTGCACTAGAGGTTAGATGAGCACAGCCTGTCACTTGTTCTCTGCTAGATAAATGTGTGTTAATGAGGAAAGAACAGAACTCTATGAGTTGAAAGGACTCAGACATTTATGTTGCTCAAATGTGATTATCTAAGAGAAGTTTATTTTTTTGCTGGAAATGTGAAGTTCATATTATTCAGTGCTGTTTGTTGCACATTATGTACTTGTAAGGCCTCATTCTAACGTGTGTGTATTGTTTCAGTGTAATGTGGCAATCCAGGACCATGACTACAGCCAAAAAAGACAAATGTCTGCATGTCAGTCAGAGAGAACAAAGAAGCCTGCAGCTCACAGGCTGTGTCCATGCTGCAGGGACAACCAGGTTAGAAATCTGGGTTTTATTTGAGTACATTTATTTTTTAAAGGTTTATGTCCCAAATTGTTCAAAATGTCATTCTTCAGAACGAGAGAATGAGACTGCTTGACAAAATGTAGAAATCATGACAGAAACTATTTTCAACACTGAGTGTCTTCAGACATCGTACAGGCAGATTGCACTGCATGTTACAGTCATTTACATTCACATGAGTGTAATGAGCAGTGCATTTCCATCTAATCTTTCACAAGTTTAAAACTTTGCTCTGTGAAATCTTCACTTTTTAATTTCAACATGTTAAGTAGTGAGTCTTCTGGAGCCTGACATCCTCTTTCTTCATTCCCCAAACCACCAGCACTCTGCTGCACCTACCAGCCTGCCCTGGAAGAGGAAGCAGACCTCTGTAGCCCGTCCTTCACAGCCTTCTCCTGGGCCTCCAGAGCTGCTGAGTCAAGTTTCCACTGTTTCTACCAGCTCGTTGGTCCCAAGTTGCCAGCATGATTTGTTGGGGTATGATTTAGATAAAATCTGTCTTTTCAACGTAACACATGACACTTTCAATTAAATGGATCATAATTGTTTCATTTCTGTTTCTCCGCTACTCACAGTTACAAGAATGGAGACGTGCGTCCATACACTTTAGAGCTGGGACGTTGAATCAAATCCGAGCTGTGTGAGCGCCCAGGTCGTCCAAGCTTCACGACATCGCTCAGTGAAGATATCAACCAGCGTTTTGGGGTCGGAGTCCATCCTCCTCATTATGATGTGGACATTTCTGGAGAACCACAGCCTGGCAAGCCACAGAAGGGAGCCAGGAAGTAGGAACTGAGTGCTCCACTCCATCATCCACCTACAACCTGCCTCATCCACCTACAAACCTATCATTAATGCTCAAAATGACAAAAGACATCCAAAAGACAAACCCATTTCAGATGACAACATCCAAACACCACCTGAAGTCTCCTTTAACTTTACCTGCAAGCATCCAGCTGCAGACTCTGACCACCACCTGTAACACAAGCCTCTGACTACCAACCTCAGCCAACAAACTACAGGTCTTCTCCACCCGCAGACTCTGGAACAGCTTCAACCTACATCCAGCAAGCCTCCTCCACTGTCAAATTCTGAACACCACCCACTGTCTATATACAAGCCTCTACAAAAGACCTGCAGTCCACCTCAACTTGTACATTCTGGCAACAAGCTGTAGCCTGACCCTCCACAATGCAACACAATGCAGGTCTCCTTCACCTGCAGATTCTGACTACCACCTGTAGCACAAACCTCTGTCAATGACCTGCAGACTTTGGCAAGCAGCTTTGACTGACCCTCCACCTACCTACAAGCCTCTGCATGCTGGCAGGCTGCCGCCACCTGTGGACAAGCAGCTGAACCCTGACCCTCCACCTGCCAGCTTCTTCCACCAACCTGCAGGCTGCCTCCTTCTGCAGATCCTGGCAGGCCACTTTGACTGACCCTCCACCTACCACCCTCTGCCTCCAGCCATCAGAAAGCCTCCACTTGCAGACCGTGACAAGCAGCTTTGACTGACCCTCCACCTACCAGCCTCTGACTCCAGCCTTCAGGCCGCCTCCACCTGCAGCCTGGCAAGCAGCTGGAGCCTGATCCTCCACTTGACAGCCCCTTCCACCAGCATGCAGCCCGCCTCCATCTGCCGACTCTGGCAAGCAGCTGGAGCCCAACTCTCTTCGTACCAACCCTTGCCAACAACCCTCAGGCAGTGGATGACGCTGGCATGTGGAGGGTCAGGGTACAGCTGCTCACCACAGTCTGCAAGTTGGGGTGACCTACAGGTAGGCGAAGGGTCAGTCAAAGCTGCTTGACAGAGTCTGCAGATGGAGGCAGCCTGCAGGCTGGTGGCAGATGCTGGCAGGTGGAGGGCCAGGGTACAGCTGCTTGTCACAGTCTGCAAGTGGAGGAGGCCTGAAGACTGGAGGCAGAGGCTGATAGGTGGAAGGTCAGTTCTAGCTTCTTTCCAGAGTCTGCAGGTGGAGGCAGCCCGAATGCACCCGCAGACTCGGGCAAGCATCTGTACCCTGACCCTCCAACCTGCCAGCCTCTGGCAGCAGCGTACAGGCCGCCTCCACCTACAGTGTGGCGAGCAGCTCGAGCCTGATCCTCCACCTACCTACCTCTGCCACCAGCCTTCAGGCCACCATCACCTGTGGACAGCTGTACCATGACCCTCCATCTGCCAACCTTTTTTATGACTCTTCTGACCACCTCCACCTGCAGACTGAGTCAAGCAGCTGTACTCTGACCGTCCACCTGCCAACCTCTTCCACCAGTATGCAGCCCACCTACATCCTCTGACTCTGGCAAGCAGCTGGAGCCCAACTCTCTTCCTACCGACCCTTGCCAACAACCCACAGATCACCTCCACCTGCAGACTGTGACTTACAGATATGGCCTGACCATCCACCTATCAGCCTTTGACAACAATTTGTAAGCAACATCTAACCTATGCCATGCGGCCTGCAGGCTGGTGGAACAGGCTAGCAGGTAGAGGGTCAGACTTGAGCTACAGGTGGAGGCCACCTCCACCTGTAGGCTCTGGCAAGCATCTTTGACTGACCCTCCTTTACCAACAGCCTGCAGCCCACCTACATCTGCAGATTGTGGCAAGAAGCTGTGATTGACCACCTACCAGCCTCTGCCTCCAGCTTTCAGACAGCCTCCACCTCCCAGTCTCTGCCACCAGCCTTCAGGCCTTCTCCAAATGCAAACTGTGGCAAGTAGCTGTACCCTGACCCTCCACCTTCCAGCCTCTTCCACCAGCTTGCAGGCCACCTCCAGATGAAGACTCTGGCAAGCAGCTGGAACCCGACACTCCTCCTACCAACTCTTGCCAACAAGCTGCAGGCCACTTCCACCTGCAGACTGTGGCAACCAGATATGGACTGATTATCCACCTACCAGCCTTTGACAACAATCTGTAAACCTCCACCAATAGAAAGTGGCCGAAGGTTGCAGTCGAAATCTAAATGGACTATACTTATATAGCGTCTTTCTTGTTTTCTAGCGAACCATTCATACACATTCACACACCAATGGCACAGCATTTGGGAGCACTTTGGGGCTTAGTATCTTGCCCAAGGACACTTCAACATGCAGACTGGAGGGGAATGAACCAGGAATCGAAACGCAGATCATCTGATTTTATATAGAGCAGGTTTATTAAATAATGTACAGAAATGCAACAATCCCACCAGGAGCAAGCACTTGGTGAGGCTCAGGCTACAACTTGCAGGCGGAGGCAGCCTGCTAGTTGTAGCCTGTAGTGGTAAGTAGTTAGTTCTTACTTGTAAGGAAATATAACTGACCAAACTCTACCTTCTGTTTGTCTGACATTTCTGTCTCTCTGTTTTTTGTGCTGCGTGTAACCTCCAGTCTCCCTCTCACCTGACTATCAGTTCATCATCCAGTCATCCCTGTTATATAAAGGACCTTCCAGACTGTGCCACATCGTTCAGTTTTCTTTTGTGGTAATTACACAACAGCCAACCTTGTAAAACTTGTGTATTTGTTTTTTGAATCCTGTTTAAACTTGATTTCCCTGTGCATCGGGAAATCCTGCCAGTCATCCATCCAGCTCAGTCTTATCTAAACACCTGCTCCTTAAGTTTGCTGCCACCAACCAGCCTTGCACTGTTCTGGATCTCCTACCTTTAAGATCTCATCCACTCACCCTGCTCCTGAGTTGCGCTATTAATTTAGTTGAATAAACTGTATAAATGTGTTCTGTTCTGTGGTTGGTGTTTGCAGTTTGGGTCGTCTACTGATCATTATAATGATCTGTGCATATCCTGAAATCACACTTTAAACATAGCACAACAGTGCAACAAATTATATTCATAAGTCATACGTTAGTAGCAATCTGTTTTTAGCTAACCGTAGCTTACCAATGGGCTGTGTGCTTCTGTTAAACTTAAATAAAACTGCCGCGAACAACAACACAGGAAGTCAGACGGATTTTTGCTTTTAAATCAACTAATTAAATGATGATAGCACTAAAAGACTTGACAGTGTATATAGTATCATACTTTAATCAAAGCAAAGTGGAAATTAGCTGCTGAGCCTCCTATTAATGCCCTTTCCTTATTATCTCTGTGTAGTGTGTGCAATATTCCTGTGCTAGAATACATCCTCAGGTTTGCTGTGTGATAATGTGATTAAACACAAATAATTATTTCATATACATTGTTACGCCCACAAGTGAACGGTCACACGACAACCAGAAAAATTGAAGAAGTCTCAGGGGAAGTGAACAAGTGAGGTTTATTAGAACAAAAGAAACAAGCCAAGGTGAGGGAGGGTGGGACTTGTGATTGTGCCAAATGAAATGAAATTAATATAACAGAACAGGGCCTGTCTAAGCTGCCTCTGAATACAGGAAAAGAACAAAAAAAATGCTTAACTGGCTGATCTAACAAAAGGCTTTCCAAAACAATACAAAGATGGCACAACCAATAAACCTAGTACGACAATAATAACTACTACGTGAGTGCAAAATGTAAAGGGTACCCCAACTTACCTAGTCCCAAACCTCCCACACATACCAAGGTCAATGTGTCTTGAAAAAGAGACACAAAGAGACACGGAATCACAAATGCCACAGGCAAAACCGAGAGTCCACAATGAGGAAAAGAGAGAGTGAAGGCCCGGGACGTCTTCCATTTAAGGAGTCTCCTTTGCCGAGATAGGCCAGCTGATCAGGACACAGGTGAGCAGCATTCAGGGCATTACCTGTGAAAAAACAGCACACAGGGGAGGGGAGACAAACAAACTGCTTGGCACGTAACATACATCATCTGAGAACACTGTATCAGAGCATCAGTTTAAAACTAGACTTTTCACATAATTTATACAACTGTTGCTGTTTGTTATTGTTGTTGTATCTGATGAGAGCGAAGGTTCAACTGGAATAAAAATATATCTCACTGCTCTAAACTAGAAAGTTCTGCTTTACTCTGACACGTTATTGTACTATTACAGTAAATTATTGGTGTTGACTTGCAGTAAGTTCACAGTAACACATAGTAATTATTTTATAGTAATATAGTACGGTATAATTCAGTAACAATAATATAATAATATATTTTACAGTAATCATATGTGTGTGTTATTTAATACATTTATTTATTTGTTTGTTTATTCATTTATTTATTTTCCACGATTATTCAGATACACGTTAAAATAAAAGTCTGAGTAATTATTACAGATATTTAAGACAGGACAGATTTTAGAACAGAAAAGACAATATATTATTATTGTTGTTATTATTCAAACATTCTATGGTTGCTATGTTTTGTCTCCAGGTGCATCATTTTAATAGATCAGAACTAGAGAAAGATCATAACTTGAACATAAACAAAACCAAACGGTCACCAAAAAGTTTGTCTCCTGTTTCACCGACGAGTAACTGAAAATTAACCCTTCAACTGCGGATTTTTTCCATCCACATGACGAATAAAATCATACAGAGAGTGAAGAAGTCGACCAAGAAGCTTCCATCATGGAAAATGTGAGATTTGATTACTTTTTGAATGTTTTATATCGATTTTACCAGACTGTACCGGATCAATCCATCTATTCGTTTGAAAAGAGGCCAAACATGCGCATGAAATAATGATTTCAAACTGCATGAACAAAATATTTACATATATTTATTTTCACATAACAAATGAGTGTGTTTTTAGCATCATCTTTACTCTGTATTTCTCTTTTATTTTATGGAAGCAAAATAGTCCAAAATCATAAAATTTATCAGCTTTACTATGCAGTCTCTGCTGAAACTATATTGTCTCTAATAAGTAATTTATGTCACACATTTAAATAAACAAATGTTGTCTGAGGGCCCAAAGTCTCTGAATTTGAAAGTCTGCACTAGAGGTTAGATGAGCACAGCCTGTCACTTGTTCTCTGCTAGATAAATGTGTGTTAATGAGGAAAGAACAGAACTCTATGAGTTGAAAGGACTCAGACATTTATGTTGCTCAAATGTGATTATCTAAGAGAAGTTTATTTTTTTGCTGGAAATGTGAAGTTCATATTATTCAGTGCTGTTTGTTGCACATTATGTACTTGTAAGGCCTCATTCTAACGTGTGTGTATTGTTTCAGTGTAATGTGGCAATCCAGGACCATGACTACAGCCAAAAAAGACAAATGTCTGCATGTCAGTCAGAGAGAACAAAGAAGCCTGCAGCTCACAGGCAGTGTCCATGCTGCAGGGACAACCAGGTTAGAAATCTGGGTTCTATTTGAGTACATTTATTTTTTAAAGGTTTATGTCCCAAATTGTTCAAAATGTCATTCTTCAGAACGAGAGAATGAGACTGCTTGACAAAATGTAGAAATCATGACAGAAAATATTTTCAACACTGAGTGTCTTCAGACATCGTACAGGCAGATTGCACTGAATATTACAGTCATTTACATTCACATGAGTGTAATGAGCAGTGCATTTCCATCTAATCTTTCACAAGTTTAAAACTTTGCTCTGTGAAATCTTCACTTTTTAATTTCAACATGTTAAGTAGTGAGTCTTCTGGAGCCTGACATCCTCTTTCTTCATTCCCCAAACCACCAGCACTCTGCTGCACCTACCAGCCTGCCCTGGAAGAGGAAGCAGACCTCTGTAGCCCGTCCTTCACAGCCTTCTCCTGGGCCTCCAGAGCTGCTGAGTCAAGTTTCCAATGTTTCTACCAGCTCGTTGGTCCCAAGTTGCCAGCATGATTTGTTGAGGTATGATTTAGATAAAATCTGTCTTTTCAACGTAACACATGACACTTTCAATTAAATGGATCATAATTGTTTCATTTCTGTTTCTCCGCTACTCACAGTTACAAGAATGGAGACGTGCGTCCATACACTTTAGAGCTGGGACGTTGAATCAAATCCGAGCTGTGTGAGCGCCCAGGTCGTCCAAGCTTCACGACATCGCTCAGTGAAGATATCAACCAGCGTTTTGGGGTCGGAGTCTATCCTCCTCATTATGATGTGGACATTTCTGGAGAACCACAGCCTGGCAAGCCACAGAAGGGAGCCAGGAAGTAGGAACTGAGTGCTCCACTCCATCATCCACCTACAACCTGCCTCATCCACCTACAAACCTATCATTAATGCTCAAAATGACAAAAGACATCCAAAAGACAAACCCATTTCAGATGACAACATCCAAACACCACCTGAAGTCTCCTTTAACTTTACCTGCAAGCATCCAGCTGCAGACTCTGACCACCACCTGTAACACAAGCCTCTGACTACCAACCTCAGCCAACAAACTACAGGTCTTCTCCACCCGCAGACTCTGGAACAGCTTCAACCTACATCCAGCAAGCCTCCTCCACTGTCAAATTCTGAACACCACCCACTGTCTATATACAAGCCTCTACAAAAGACCTGCAGTCCACCTCAACTTGTACATTCTGGCAACAAGCTGTAGCCTGACCCTCCACAATGCAACACAATGCAGGTCTCCTTCACCTGCAGATTCTGACTACCACCTGTAGCACAAACCTCTGTCAATGACCTGCAGACTTTGGCAAGCAGCTTTGACTGACCCTCCACCTACCTACAAGCCTCTGCATGCTGGCAGGCTGCCGCCACCTGTGGACAAGCTGAACCCTGACCCTCCACCTGCCAGCTTCTTCCACCAACCTGCAGGCTGCCTCCTTCTGCAGATCCTGGCAGGCCACTTTGACTGACCCTCCACCTACCACCCTCTGCCACCAGCCATCAGAAAGCCTCCACTTGCAGACCGTGACAAGCAGCTTTGACTGACCCTCCACCTACCAGCCTCTGACTCCAGCCTTCAGGCCGCCTCCACCTGCAGCCTGGCAAGCAGCTGGAGCCTGATCCTCCACTTGACAGCCCCTTCCACCAGCATGCAGCCCGCCTCCATCTGCCGACTCTGGCAAGCAGCTGGAGCCCAACTCTCTTCGTACCAACCCTTGCCAACAACCCTCAGGCAGTGGATGACGCTGGCATGTGGAGGGTCAGGGTACAGCTGCTCACCACAGTCTGCAAGTTGGGGTGACCTACAGGTAGGCGAAGGGTCAGTCAAAGCTGCTTGACAGAGTCTGCAGATGCAGGCAGCCTGCAGGCTGGTGGCAGATGCTGGCAGGTGGAGGGCCAGGGTACAGCTGCTTGTCACAGTCTGCAAGTGGAGGAGGCCTGAAGACTGGAGGCAGAGGCTGATAGGTGGAAGGTCAGTTCTAGCTTCTTTCCAGAGTCTGCAGGTGGAGGCAGCCCGAATGCACCCGCAGACTCGGGCAAGCATCTGTACCCTGACCCTCCAACCTGCCAGCCTCTGGCAGCAGCGTACAGGCCGCCTCCACCTACAGACTGTGGCGAGCAGCTCAAGCCTGATCCTCCACCTGCCTACCTTTGCCACCAGCCTTCAGGCCACCATCACCTGTGGACAGCTGTACCATGACCCTCCATCTGCCAACCTTTTTCATGACTCTTCTGACCACCTCCACCTGCAGACTAAGTCAAGCAGCTGTACCCTGACCCTCCACCTACCTGCCTCTGCCACCAGTCTTCAGGTTGCCTCCACATGCAGACTGTGCAAAGCATCAGTACCCTGACCCGCCATCTGCCAGCCTCTGACTCCAGCCTTCAGGCCGCCTCCACCTGCAGCCTGGCAAGCAGCTGGAGCCTGATCCTCCACTTGACAGCCCCTTCCACCAGCATGCAGCCCGCCTCCATCTGCCGACTCTGGCAAGCAGCTGGAGCCCAACTCTCTTCGTACCAACCCTTGCCAACAACCCTCAGGCAGTGGATGACGCTGGCATGTGGAGGGTCAGGGTACAGCTGCTCACCACAGTCTGCAAGTTGGGGTGACCTACAGGTAGGCGAAGGGTCAGTCAAAGCTGCTTGACAGAGTCTGCAGATGGAGGCAGCCTGCAGGCTGGTGGCAGATGCTGGCAGGTGGAGGGCCAGGGTACAGCTGCTTGTCACAGTCTGCAAGTGGAGGAGGCCTGAAGACTGGAGGCAGAGGCTGATAGGTGGAAGGTCAGTTCTAGCTTCTTTCCAGAGTCTGCAGGTGGAGGCAGCCCGAATGCACCCGCAGACTCGGGCAAGCATCTGTACCCTGACCCTCCAACCTGCCAGCCTCTGGCAGCAGCGTACAGGCCGCCTCCACCTACAGTGTGGCGAGCAGCTCGAGCCTGATCCTCCACCTACCTACCTCTGCCACCAGCCTTCAGGCCACCATCACCTGTGGACAGCTGTACCATGACCCTCCATCTGCCAACCTTTTTTATGACTCTTCTGACCACCTCCACCTGCAGACTGAGTCAAGCAGCTGTACTCTGACCGTCCACCTGCCAACCTCTTCCACCAGTATGCAGCCCACCTACATCCTCTGACTCTGGCAAGCAGCTGGAGCCCAACTCTCTTCCTACCGACCCTTGCCAACAACCCACAGATCACCTCCACCTGCAGACTGTGACTTACAGATATGGCCTGACCATCCACCTATCAGCCTTTGACAACAATTTGTAAGCAACATCTAACCTATGCCATGCGGCCTGCGGGCTGGTGGAACAGGCTAGCAGGTAGAGGGTCAGACTTGAGCTACAGGTGGAGGCCACCTCCACCTGTAGGCTCTGGCAAGCATCTTTGACTGACCCTCCTTTACCAACAGCCTGCAGCCCACCTACATCTGCAGATTGTGGCAAGAAGCTGTGATTGACCACCTACCAGCCTCTGCCTCCAGCTTTCAGACAGCCTCCACCTCCCAGTCTCTGCCACCAGCCTTCAGGCCGTCTCCAAATGCAAACTGTGGCAAGTAGCTGTACCCTGACCCTCCACCTTCCAGCCTCTTCCACCAGCTTGCAGGCCACCTCCAGATGAAGACTCTGGCAAGCAGCTGGAACCCGACACTCCTCCTACCAACTCTTGCCAACAAGCTGCAGGCCACTTCCACCTGCAGACTGTGGCAACCAGATATGGACTGATTATCCACCTACCAGCCTTTGACAACAATCTGTAAACCTCCACCAATAGAAAGTGGCCGAAGGTTGCAGTCGAAATCTAAATGGACTATACTTATATAGCGTCTTTCTTGTTTTCTAGCGAACCATTCATACACATTCACACACCAATGGCACAGCATTTGGGAGCACTTTGGGGCTTAGTATCTTGCCCAAGGACACTTCAACATGCAGACTGGAGGGGAATGAACCAGGAATCGAAACGCAGATCATCTGATTTTATATAGAGCAGGTTTATTAAATAATGTACAGAAATGCAACAATCCCACCAGGAGCAAGCACTTGGTGAGGCTCAGGCTACAACTTGCAGGCGGAGGCAGCCTGCTAGTTGTAGCCTGTAGTGGTAAGTAGTTAGTTCTTACTTGTAAGGAAATATAACTGACCAAACTCTACCTTCTGTTTGTCTGACATTTCTGTCTCTCTGTTTTTTGTGCTGCGTGTAACCTCCAGTCTCCCTCTCACCTGACTATCAGTTCATCATCCAGTCATCCCTGTTATATAAAGGACCTTCCAGACTGTGCCACATCGTTCAGTTTTCTTTTGTGGTAATTACACAACAGCCAACCTTGTAAAACTTGTGTATTTGTTTTTTGAATCCTGTTTAAACTTGATTTCCCTGTGCATCGGGAAATCCTGCCAGTCATCCATCCAGCTCAGTCTTATCTAAACACCTGCTCCTGAAGTTTGCTGCCACCAACCAGCCTTGCACTGTTCTGGATCTCCTACCTTTAAGATCTCATCCACTCACCCTGCTCCTGAGTTGCGCTATTAATTTAGTTGAATAAACTGTATAAATGTGTTCTGTTCTGTGGTTGGTGTTTGCAGTTTGGGTCGTCTACTGATCATTATAATGATCTGTGTATATAGTATCATACTTTAATCAAAGCAAAGTGGAAATTAGCTGCTGAGCCTCCTATTAATGCCCTTTCCTTATTATCTCTGTGTAGTGTGTGCAATATTCCTGTGCTAGAATACATCCTCAGGTTTGCTGTGTGATAATGTGATTAAACACAAATAATTATTTCATATACATTGTTACGCCCACAAGTGAACGGTCACACGACAACCAGAAAAATTGAAGAAGTCTCAGGGGAAGTGAACAAGTGAGGTTTATTAGAACAAAAGAAACAAGCCAAGGTGAGGGAGGGTGGGACTTGTGATTGTGCCAAATGAAATGAAATTAATATAACAGAACAGGGCCTGTCTAAGCTGCCTCTGAATACAGGAAAAGAACAAAAAAAATGCTTAACTGGCTGATCTAACAAAAGGCTTTCCAAAACAAAACAAAGATGGCACAACCAATAAACCTAGTACGACAACAATAACTACTACGTGAGTGCAAAATGTAAAGGGTACCCCAACTTACCTAGTCCCAAACCTCCCACACATACCAAGGTCAATGTGTCTTGAAAAAGAGACACAAAGAGACACGGAATCACAAATGCCACAGGCAAAACCGAGAGTCCACAATGAGGAAAAGAGAGAGTGAAGGCCCGGGACGTCTTCCATTTAAGGAGTCTCCTTTGCCGAGATAGGCCAGCTGATCAGGACACAGGTGAGCAGCATTCAGGGCATTACCTGTGAAAAAACAGCACACAGGGGAGGGGAGACAAACAAACTGCTTGGCACGTAACATACATTATCTGAGAACACTGTATCAGAGCATCAGTTTAAAACTAGACTTTTCACATAATTTATACAACTGTTGCTGTTTGTTATTGTTGTTGTATCTGATGAGAGCGAAGGTTCAACTGGAATAAAAATATATCTCACTGCTCTAAACTAGAAAGTTCTGCTTTACTCTGACACGTTATTGTACTATTACAGTAAATTATTGGTGTTGACTTGCAGTAAGTTCACAGTAACACATAGTAATTATTTTATAGTAATATAGTACGGTATAATTCAGTAACAATAATATAATAATATATTTTACAGTAATCATATGTGTGTGTTATTTAATACATTTATTTATTTGTTTGTTTATTCATTTATTTATTTTCCACGATTATTCAGATACACGTTAAAATAAAAGTCTGAGTAATTATTACAGATATTTAAGACAGGACAGATTTTAGAACAATAAAGACAATATATTATTATTGTTGTTATTATTCAAACATTCTATGGTTGCTATGTTTTGTCTCCAGGTGCATCATTTTAATAGATCAGAACTAGAGAAAGATCATAACTTGAACATAAACAAAACCAAACGGTCACCAAAAAGTTTGTCTCCTGTTTCACCGACAAGTAACTGAAAATTAACCCTTCAACTGCAGATTTTTTCCATCCACATGACGAATAAAATCATACAGAGAGTGAAGAAGTCGACCAAGAAGCTTCCATCATGGAAAATGTGAGATTTGATTACTTTTTGAATGTTTTATATCGATTTTACCAGACTGTACCGGATCAATCCATCTATTCGTTTGAAAAGAGGCCAAACATGCGCATGAAATAATGATTTCAAACTGCATGA